>LR812535.1:38131483-38383983 GCA_903798195.1 Danio kyathit
ACAAGCGACCTACTTGGTGTGAGGCGACAGCACTACCTACTGCGCCACTGCGTCACCCCAATAATAATAATAATAATAATAATAATAATAATAATAATAATAATAATAATAATAATAATAATAATAATAACAGCTTAGTAATAATTACTGAATTGGCCGGTGTCTTTGTCATCTTTGTATGTTTGCATTATGGAATGGCCATGCAATTAGTTCTGCCATCAGAAGCACAGTTTTATAGTACCACGTATGAGATGAATAATTATATTTGGTACTAAACTTTGTAACTTACTGATTAAAAACAAGTATTACATTTCAAATTAATATTTTAATAATTTAACAACATATTTGCATGTCCACAGTTCTCTGGTGTTTGTTAATGGTCATGCCGACATGCAGGTAAACACTCATTATTCCCAAGTCAAGTGGCTTAAAAATAATTTATTCACTTTAATTAGTTTAATTAATTATTAGCTTTCATCAACTCCTTGCGGTTCTTTCATTTACCACAGTTTGAGAAAACTGGTGTAAGACAGGCTTTAATTAATTTCATGGTGCTAATAACTAAGAAAGGGATTTTTTTAAATTCTTTCTTTCTTTTTAAAACCCCTTACAGAAAAACATGAGCTTCTCATTTGGAAATAAAAAAATGTTGTTCTACATATGTGTTTATCATGATTTTAACATGTGATGCTCATGTGGTGTTTCTGTAATGACAAAACATATAAAAAATAAAGGTTCTTTA
The DNA here is from genome assembly GCA_903798195.1 of Danio kyathit. Classification (NCBI taxonomy): domain Eukaryota; kingdom Metazoa; phylum Chordata; class Actinopteri; order Cypriniformes; family Danionidae; genus Danio; species Danio kyathit. Next base: position 38,132,226 of record LR812535.1, read on the forward strand.
TTAGGGGTGGGACAGTTAAAAAAAATGTAAAAATTGTTTGGTTTAAATTATGGTTCTGTGGTCTCTGAGGTTTTTAGTGGGATTTTGTATGTAGTGGTTTTTAGTCTGATTTTGTATACATCAAACACCATCAGTATAAAAACATTATAAGACCCTTATATTATACCATCAACGTATTTTAAAAAAGTTATTCTCAAGGCCATGTAATCAAAAAACTGAACGAATGAGGCAGCTTGATCTAAAGACACATTATTTTGATGAATGAAATCTGATACTGATACAGCAAGAGGGGAAAATTTTATTAATCCCAACTGGCTTTTTATTTGTACACTCTGTAGCCGAGAACAAAACCACGTATGCAGTGGCGTAGCGCAAAATGCGGGGGCCCCCCTGCAAGAATTATTGACGGGGCCCCCTGGTGAAGTGGCCGGGGGGTTGGGGGGGGGGATGGGGTTTGTTGGAACTATCACAAACGTCATTTTTTTCATGCATGACTGCAGTCTTCAAACAAGATAATTACATAACTTAAACTCAAAATAATCATTCATTTCCTTTTCTGCTTAGTCCCTTTATTAATCCGGGGTCGTCACAGCGGAATGAACCGCCAACAGGGAGAACATGCAAGCTCCACACAGAAACGCCAACTGACCCAGCTAGGGCTCACACCAGCAACCTTCTTGCTGTGAGGCGAACGTGCTACCCACTGCGCCACCATGCAGCCCATACTCAAAATAATGTTCCTTGTTAATTTATTTGACAAGTAACTTTGTATTGTAGTGGATAACACATTTCTAACATTCTAGTACATCAAGGCACATTTATACACCTGTAAACTTTGAAGTCATTTTTTTTTGCCCTCCCATTAATTTAAAATAATGTTTTCCAAGTGATCTTTAACTAACCAAGGACATTTTCACAGTATTTCCTGTAAAAAAAAAGAAGTAATAATAATAAATACTTTTTCTTTCTTATAGTTTATTTCTTAAATAAAAGCAGTTTTTTTAATTTTTAAAAATACAATTTTAGGTCAGTATTATTAGCCTCCTTAAGAAATATTTACTGTATATTTTTGATTGTCTACACAACAAACCAGTTATACTATAGCTTGACTAATTATTCTAACTTTCCTAGTTAACATAACCTAGTTAAGTCTTTAAATTACACTTTACTTTAAATACAACTATCTTGCAAAATAACTAGTAAAATATTATGCACTGTCACCATGGGAAAGATAAAAAAGGTAGTTATTAGAAATTAGTTAGTTAAACTATTATGTTAAAAAACGTGTTGTAATAAATCATTCGTTGAAGACTCGTATGTCAGTACTGACATCTAAAACGAATGAAGGCAAAACTAAAGTAGAATATTACTTTCAACGTGACTGAAAACTAAATTGGATCAATGTGTTGCATCTGTTCTCCGGTACTTGCCGACTGTTTGTAAATTCAAGACTGCATTTCCTAACGTAAAACTATGTACACTCAATTTCTGATCAATAATATGCAGAGCCGAGGACTTCCTATATTAAAAGGTTTAAAATCGCTATTGAAAACAAAAGTCTAATATAATCAACAGTGGACATTTAGATAGTGTTTCACAACATGAACATGACTCAAGTGAATCTTTTTTTTACCTGTGTCAATTTGGGAGTTAACTTATGCGGGGAACTAATGCGCACAGCGCCGTTACAGAGACAGTGCGCGTGAAGACAGGGAGAGAGAGTGCACGTGAGAGCGAGTGCGCGCGACACCTAGAGCGTGCGAAAGAGGCCCCAGTCATTTCTTTGCAGTTTGCCGCCAATGGCTGATATCACTTCTCCGTGACGTTTTGACACAAAAATATCCCGCGGGGGCCCCTTATCACGCGGGGCCCCCCCGCGGTGCGTGCCCTGCGGGCCCGTCCGCTACTCCACTGCACGTATGTCAAATTGAAAAGGATATGTATAGTATAAAGGCTGAATATCTTTTGCTATAAAAATACAGACTCTTGTTTTAGCTGTAGCTCAGGGCTCTATACTCTTAAAGGGTCACAATGGTGCCACTTACTTTTTCAGTTTGTCGTACCAGTTTTTTATATTAGGTAATCATAATGACCTTCCATACTGACAAATCAATATAGTAAAAAATAAACTTTTTTAACCATGTAACATTCTAAGAGATAATGCATGCAGCTAATAAATGTCACAATTTTAAATTTCAGCATTAGTTTTAATTTTGTCTTTTGTTGTTGATTAATGGCAATGTTGTCATTTATACAAAAAAATCCACAAATGTAGACTTAGCCGACTGTTAAACATGGGATTTTCTGATGTTATGTTACATGCATTCAGCCTATATGTTGCAGCACAAGAACATGTGTGTGTGTGTGTGTGTGTGTGTGTGTGTGTGTGTGTGTGTGTGTATATATAACTCACCATTCCTGAGCTAAGACAGAAATGCACAAAATTGAGTAGTATTGAGTTTTGACCTTCGTGTTGAAAGAGCATATATATCTAAGTGTATCTGTATATTATCTATCGTATATCTAATATTCTTAGTTAGGAAGACATACTAATATTAAGTCAACAAAATGCACATGATTTTCAAATTCTGGCTATATTCAGATTGGATAATGTTGAACCAAAAGCCCAGTAATATTATAAACTTTTGAAAATTGTCAAGTCAAGTTTGGTCCAACAACAACAAAAATCAAGCAATATTTTGAAAAGAGAAATTGAGTGAACTAGTTACTAACTAAATAGTTATTTGAAGCTACTTTTGAACAATTTTTAACCCTTTCACACATACGATCACACCGGTGAGATCAGCCTTGGCTGGTCTCTGAAGTGTACGATCAAAGCAGTGTGATGATTGTTATAATGCATGTCATCATCAACTGCTCAAATTTAAATCTGACGGCTGGCTCTGAGGCACGGAGGTCTGCAGGGCTTGTCATAAGTCACAATTTATCTGTTTTATCAGCCAAATTGTATCGAAGTCAGACAAACTCAACCACAACTTAAGAAATCAGACATTATGTCTGATTTCATGGCAATTAATGGTAAAATCTTAGTGGAGATCGTGCAAAGTATGAAAACATCAACCTGCAGTCTTGACAGGCTCCCCACATCATTCTTCAAAACGGTGTTTAACTGTTTAGAAATGGATCTCCTAAAAGTGGTAAATGCTTCACTTCTGTCAGGGACTTTTCCAAATTCACTTAAAACTGCAGTTGTTAAACCCCTCTTGAAAAAGAGCAATCTGGATAACACACTATTGAGCAGTTACAGGCCAATCTCAAATCTCCCTTTCATTGGCAAAATCATTGAAAAAGTTGTTTTCAACCAGGTTAACACGTTCTTAAACTCCAAGGGGTGTTAAGACAATTTTCAATCTGGTTTCAGAGGACATCACAGTACAGAGAGCGCTCTTATAAAGATAATCAATGATATCCGCCTAAATAGAGATTCAGGTAAACTAACAGTGCTGGTAATGCTCGATCTTAGTGCTGCATTTGACACTGTCGATCACAGCATACTTCTGGATAGGCTGGAAAATTGGGTTGGGCTGTCTGGGACGATCCTCAAATGGTTTAGATCTTATCTTGAAGGGAGAGGTTACTATGTCAGTATAGGTGACCATAGGTCGAGGTGGACACCCATGACATGTGGAGTCCCACAAGGCTCGATTCTGGCACCTCTCCTGTTCAACCTTTATATGCTCCCTCTGAGCCAAATAATGAGAAAGAACCAAATTTCCTACCACAGCTATGCTGATTACACTCAGATGTACTTAGCCTTACTGCCTAATGACCACAGCCCTATTGACACCCTCTGCCAATGCATTGATGAAATGAACAGTTGGATGTGCCAAAACTTTCTTTAGTTAAACAAAGAGAAAACTGAAGTCATTGCGTTTGGGAACAGAGATGAGGTTCTCAAGGTGAATGTGTACCTTGGCACTAAGGGTCAAACAACAAAAAATAAGGTCAAGAATCTTGGTGTGACTCTGGAGTCAGATCTGAGTTTCAATAGTCATGTCAAAGCAGTTAGTAAATCAGCATACTATCATCTCAAAAACATTGCAAGAATCAGATGCTTTGTTTCCAGTGAAGACTTAGAGAAACTTGTTCATGCTTTTATCAGCAGCAGGGTGGATTACTGTAACGGCCTCCTCACGGGCCTTCCCAAAAAGACAGTCAGACAGTTGCAGCTCATCCAGAACGCTGCGGCCAGGATTCTGACCAGAACCAGGAAATCAGAGCACATCACACCTGTCCTCAGGTCTCTACACTGGCTCCCAGTTACATTCAGAATAGATTTTAAAGTACTATTACTTGTCTATAAATCACTAAATGGCCTAGGACCTCAATACATTACAGATATGCTCACTGAATACAAGCCTAATAGATCACTCAGATCTTTAGGATCATATAAACTAGAAATTCCAAGAGTTCAGTCAAAGCAGGGTGAATCGGCTTTCAGCTACTACGCCCCTCGCTGCTGGAATCAGCTTCCAAAAATGATCAGATGTGCTCCAACATTAGGCACATTCAAATCCAGACTGAAAACACATCTGTTTAGCTGTGCCTTTACTGAATGAGCACTGTGCTACGTCTGACAAATTGCACTTTTACGTTTTTCTCTTCTTTTTCATTCTTTTACAACCTGTTTTAACACATTTTTGTCTGTTTTTATTTTATTTTTTCTTATACTTGTCTCTTTTATTCCTGTTTATGTAAAGCACTTTGAATTGCCACTGTGTATGAAATGTGCTATATAAATAAACTTGCCTTGCCTTGCCTTGTTTTTAAACAAATAACATTTATTTTAGGTTTCAGACATTCAAATACACATAACTACTAGCAAAAATAACATTTATAGTTTGTAAATACACGCGGATGTCTATGGAGATGGCAATAATTATTATTATTCAATATCTTTATTAAATTTTTTTTCTCCTCTCCCATAAACAGTTACTTACTTTCATAGCGTCGCTTTGGGAACACAATGCATCATAAGTAATGATCACAATAAAAACTCATGCAGGAAGGTCAGCTGGAGTATCCAAAACTACCACGTGAAAGTTGTTGCAACAATATTCAAATCTATGTTCAAATCAAGGTTAAAGTGTTAGTTCACAGTGCTCATGAATGCCCACAATATACTGACACTGAGGAGAAGAAACTGTTGAAGTAAGTCGTCATTTTTGTTATTCAATAAGAAACCTTCCTGTCTATGAGGGATAAGGGAGCTCTCAGATTGCACCTAATATATCACCTAATATTTATGAAGTTGTATTGGATTGCGTTTAGATTGGCATGAGTAATTAAAAACATAATTTTCAGTTTTGGGTGAACTAACTCTTTAAGTCAAAAGTAAGTAAAAAAATACAATAAAAAATTTTAGAATATGTAACATTAAATTTTTAGTCCATTGCATTATGGACTTGAACGTGCAATCAGTAGCATACTAAAATGATCAATAAATCTCCCCAGCACTGCATGTATGATGAGAAGTGAACATGCTCTTGAAACGAACTCAGAAAGCGAACATTCATGTGTTTGGATGCTGCTGCTCATCTGTGCTGAACACTGTGCTGCTCTCAGCACTAATGAGCAGACCAGTTCTTCACTAGCAAACAGAGCAAAGGAAACACAAGACAAGAGGAACTCTGATTGTCTGATTGCCAAAAATCTCATTTCCTGCCCTGAGCTGGCAGAGCGGCTGGTGAGGAGGTGCTGATTGTGATGTCTGCGGTTGGCATAGTAGACTGGATGAGCGGCAGCTTCTCAAGCCTGCAACTACAGTGAGGCCATCAGTCACATGAAGGTCTCAGCCTTTCATTCCCAAATCAACCTGACTTGTCTGTATGAAACCACCTGCATTCAGACTCAGGGAACAATAAATTAATGAATTAATTAATTAAAAACTAGCCAACCAAGGTTCATTGAAAATAGGTGTCTTCAGCCTACATTTGTGCAAAACGTAAAATACGTTACGCTGGGTATATTTAATTACACGTTTCAGATGTGATTATCACTGGAGAACAGTATCTAAATTTCTGCAAATCTGAAATACACTACTTTTATAGGCTATATGTTTTATTGAATGATTCCTTCTTGTTCACATAATGAGAAGGCAGCGCTTGTCATACAAATCAGTGACCAGTTAACCGCTGACCGAAACCCAGCCAATAGTGTTTTCAAAAGCAAACATATGAGAACATTGGACTGCAATCATATAGTTTTAACTGGATTTGATCTCTTTTGTGGAGCCATGCTTCAACAGAATTGAACTTGAGCACTCTGCATTGCAATATAACATTTTACCATGTGAGCTATTGAGTAAACTGACCATGAGAACAAAGGTGCTTATATGGAATTAGATAGGTTAGGGAAACACATATACAATTACAAATATTGACACTGTTAAGTTGTTTTATTTGTTTTTCTTCAGTTTTGTGCAAATAACTGAACAGAAATAATCCTTTATTCGTTGATAATATGTCCCTGGAAATAACATTAGTGGGAAATAAAAAACAAAACTAAAAACTCAATATATTCTTCAGTAAAGGTGTTGAATGTAAGTTTTTGACTCTGCTAAAGCGTAGAAATACCATAATATGTTTGCAGATATTTAAGAAACATGCTAAGTGAACATTCTTGTTTATCTGAAAAACAATGCTACAGTTAGATATTCTGCTTTGAAAATGTCCATTACGTGCCAGAACTCTGTCTTTGTTTTGGTTGTTCAAACTCGTCCACTGCCTGTTTAGCCAATTATATTTCAGCACCCCGGGTTTCTTTGATGGAAAACTGCATATTTCATTCAGTCAGTCAGAAAGGCTCTCAAAGTATGTGACCGTGACCAAAATGCCACCTCCGGTTGACAGTAACAGCCTCCGCAATGAGATGCAGATTCAGAGCTCCACATGAGGTGGTTATTAATTAGCAAATAATATAAATATTACAAACGTAAACATTAGGTGAGTGGGTTACATTGTAACCCCATGTCCTAACAACACACTAGGTGACGAGATTTGCAGTGATAAGCAATTTGGCTGTTTGCATCAGACAAATCTTGATAGAAATTTAAATACAACTATTCAGAAGCACAGAATATGCACTCACTCACGAAATGGTAAGGTTTATTATCTAATTAATACATAAACCTCTTTAACATTATTAAATGTACATGCTGAGTTACTGATATGTGTTGGTTTTGAGTCAAAGCTCTGTTTATAATTGGTATTAATTCTGTATAAAATTCAAATTTTATTTTAACCATCTGCTGCTGCTTTCAGTAGTATGGCAATAAATGTCATGTAAAATGGCATTCAAACTCACATTATTAGCATTTAACACTGAATAAAGTACATGAGGTGTACCTGAGGTGATCATTGTCAGTTTTTCCTGTTGTTCAGCTCCAAGAAATAGAAGCCGATTCTAAAATATAAATTTCAGGTGTTGGTTAGGACAAAAACTCCTTTTAATAAAGAAAATATTCCTTCTATCGCATACTGTTGCTTTTATGTAGAACACGATTTAAATCAGCCTTTAGGCTTGATAGTCAAACTCGCTCCTGTTGGTCCTCAATCTGGCAACCTGCACTTGCGTTTGTTTTGATCCAAAAATGCAATACCTAGTTCAACCACTGGGTGTCAAACTTACATGCTGCACCTTTAACTTTCACAAATGTAATAAATATTGACCTTTGTTCAATTCACACTTACACAGTTTTGTAATGTTTTCAACACTAAATGTAATGATTGTGTGCATCAGATTGATGTGTTTGGGCAGTTTCATTATAGCTCGTGTTTAGTGTTTTTACATGTTTTAAAAAAAATCGGAAGAAAATGAACATGTACGTTAATTTAATCTTTGCAAACCTTTATCTAAAGCTAGAATCAATGAACATTTATTTAGATATTTAACACATTAAATATACAGTAAGCATGTGAGCTTTGTTTACACTAACCAAGGCCGTTACATCTCATGTTCTATAGCCGCTAATTACTGAAAGAGAGTTCATTTGTATTTGATTCAGCTTGTCTACTGTTTTTTCTTTTTTATTAGGGTGTGATATGTAGCATTATTTCACAAAGCTAAACTTGAATAATTTTGTTTTGACTTGTTGTTATATTGTAATTATACTATCCAATTTATTATAAAAAAAGAATTTTTCTGACATGCATGCAAGGTCTAAAAACATTTTAAATGATGTATAATATTCATTTAATTTTACCTTGTTGACCCAAAGATTCCATGTGATTTATTCAGTCGTTAATTTTCCCAAACCCCTCCACTAATCTGCAGTGACTGCTCTGATGACCTAGTCTGTTGTGATTGGTCTACTGTGTTAAACAGTTTGGGATCCATTTGGAGAACAACTCGTTTTAATTACTCTACGTCGACACTTTTTAGAGACAATAATTTTATAAATGGTCCACTTTCAGATTTAAAACTCTGCAGGATGTTTTTATTCACATACAGCTGTATTACGAACCCCAGCAGGCACAGGACATCAACATGACATCGTACTCCAACATCGTGGGGACGTTGGATTTGGTTTGGAAATGAAAATCGGGTTGACATCAGAATCCAACATCAGGCCGACATCAATGTCCAACGTCCAACCTAAAATCAACCTAAAATCAATCAAATATCAACGCCTAATATGCCAAACGTTACACCTTGACGTTGTGTGGACGTTACCACTATTACATTTATCACATTGGATTTTGGTTACTTTCCAACACAACCTAAAACCAACCAAATATCAATGTAATTTGACATCGTTATTGGATGTCAAAATAATGTTGTCCTTAGACGCTGGCTATACATTGAATTTTGGTCACCTGACGTCACAACCTAAATCTAACCGAATATTACCGTCTTTTGATGTTGTGTGTCTGCTGGGACTGCATGAAAAGTAATTAAAAATGAATAATAATACACTGAAAAATATTTTCAAAGATGATTCCTTGAATTTACTAAACATTTTTTTTAAGTTAAGTGGTTGTAAACAATTTATTTATGCTGAATTTAAACAAACAAATTATGTTGAACGTTACTTAATTCAATTTGTTTAAATTCAACACATAAATTGTTTGCAACAATTTTGCAGACATCATTTTTTTCAGTGTAGAAAAATGTAAATTTTAAATCAGAATCAGCCAATTTGCTTGTAAAAAAATCTGCAATCAAAATTGTTTATAAAAAAAAGAAGATTGGTACACTGGTAAACCAGTCACTTAAGTAAAGCTCTCAGAAATGATCCATCTGATCTCTCGCACCAGCCTCTGCACACTTGGATAAAAACCTTAAGGTCTCCTTCTGAAATAAATTGCGATCTTGACTCGTACTGGAACATAATATTTGACATTGTTGTGTCCATGATTGAGCCTTTCTTTTAATACAGCCTCTCATTGACTGAACCTATTACAGTTTGTCCCTGCTGTAAAGTGCTTGAACATAATATTTGTGCCATCTGACACTGTCATTGACTGAAGTTCACAGCTGAACCTTTGTGTACTGTACCTGTATAAAGGATAATGCTCAGTCTTACTGTGATTAAATATTTAGCTCCCTTTGAGTGTGACTGTATGTATGTGTGTGTGTGTGTGTGTTATGTTTCTGAATTACGGAAATGCAGTGAAGCAAATAATTGAGCAAGAACCCGGGCCACTTATATATGATGTTAACAACTGCGAGTTATTTTAACATCCACCTATTCATACCCACGGCGGTTTATTAAAAATCTATTTGAAATTAAGTTTTAGTGAACCCACTGGAAACTACTGTAAAAAGATTGCTCATGCAAAAATGACAATTCATTTACTTTTCCTCATGTAGTTCCTAAGCAATATGACTAGCTTTGCTTGAAACGTAAGGAGATGTTTTGCAGAATTTACAGTCAGCTGTTTTAGAAATACCATCATGAGGAGTTTTCGTGTTTCCTTTAAGAAACTTCAAAATTATTTCCCTGTTTAGACAAAGTATCAATGTGATTTTACAAAACAGATATTGACTTAATATATTATATTATATTATATTATATTATATTATATTATATTATATTATATTATATATTATATTATATTATATTATATAATATTATATTATATTATATTATATAATATTATATTATATTATATTAGGGCGTCATGGTGGCGCAGTGGGTAGCACAATCACCTCACAGCAAGAAGGTCGCTGGTTCCAGCCCGACTGGGTCAGTTGGCATTAATGTGTGGAGTTTGCACGTGCTCCGGTTTCCCCCACAGTCCAAAGACATGCGCTATAGGTGAATTGAATAAGTTAAATTGGCTGTAGTGTGTGTGTGCGTGTGTGCGTGTGTGTGTGTGTGTGTGTGTGTGTGTGTGTGTGTGTGTGTGTGTGTGTGTGTGTGTGTGTGTGAATGAGCGTGTATGGGTGTTTTCCAGTGTTGAGTTGTGGCTGGAAGGGCATCCGCTGCATAAAACATATGCTGGATATGTTGGAGGTTCATTCCATGGTGGCGACCCCTGATTAATATAGGGACTAAGCCGAAAATAATATGAATGAATGAATGATTATAATATATTATTATATTAATATATTGTGTCACTACATAACAAAGCTTTTTACATACAAACTATGTATTTTTTATTTAAAATATTTTATATTATATAAGTAGTTTAATGAAGTACTCTGTGTAATTTACATTTATATTGAAGTCTACTCATTTATGTTGGTGATCACAAAGATTATGCATTATCTTAGTTATCCCGGACGAGCCCCCAATTTTATGTTAGAAAGATCAACTGACGAAACGATCTAATTATTTATAAAATATATATGAAAATTATTTGTTATAAATGAAACTAATACAGGGGCGACGCGTTGGTGCAGTAAGTAGTGCTGTCGCCTCACAGCAAGAAGGTCGCTGGTTCGAGCCCCGGCTGGGTCAGTCAATAGTATCTGGATGCAACCTTTATGATGCAAGCTGAGATTGCATCACTCAGCGATGCAATATCAGACACAATGCACTCAATGGAGCTAGTGACGTCACTGTGACTGGTAGGGTTAGGGGTGGGGTTAGGTGAGCGCATTAAAAAGCATTGGATGCAGCTCAGATTGCACAGCACCAGGTCTGCATCCAGACCCCTCTCGGGTCAGTTGGCATTTCTGTGTGGAGTTTGCATGTTCTCCCCGTGTTCGCGTGGGTTTCCTCCGGGTGCTCCGGTTTCCCCCACAACTCCAAAAAAAAAAACGTGGTATAGGTGAATTGGGTAAGCCAAATTATCCGTAGTGTATGTGTGTGAATGAGTGTGTATGGATGTTTCTTCAGTGATGGGTTGCAGCTGGAAGGGCATCCGCTGCGTAAAACATATGCTGGATTAGTTGGCAGTTCATTCCACTGTGGTGACCCCTGATTAATAAAGGGACTAAGCCGAAAAGAAAATGAATGAATGAATGAAACTAATACAACAACAATCAAGCATAGATAAAGAACTATACATTCATTATTCATTTATTGATATAGAACAGAACAGAAGAAAATAGAATAGAACAGAATAAAACAGAATAGAAGAAAATAGAATAGAATAGAATAGAATAGACTTCAATAGAGTAGAATAGAATATAGTCTGAGATCAATTCTGCAATATGAATAACTGGTAATATACATTTCACATTTAGATTTTTCTCTGCTTTTCTCTAGTAGATTTTTGTGAAAATATATCAGTTACAATTGCTTGGAATGAGCCTGGAATATGAAACAGCAGATAAACAGCATTTGTTGTTGTTCAAGCCCATCTGGGACTACAGAAAATATTTTTTTTAGGATTGATAACCTTGAGGCATCATGTCCGTTCTGAGCCAGATTTGCAGATCCTGCTATTGTTTGCTGTTCATTGTTCACTAGCCACCCATATGTTTTCCAGCCTTCTGTTAGTCGCGTATGCAGTGTATCTGCTCACGTTTGTCCTGTGATTAATTGCTGAGTGTAGTTTAGCTCATCCTGGAGCGGGAAACGCTGCTGCTTATTTCTCTTTCACCCTCCGAGTGTCTGCCGAGAATCGCTGAGCTTTCACAACTTCTGTAAATAGACAAACCAAACACCGCAGCTGCTAAATATATCATGCCAGAGAAGTTTTTTCTGATCATTTGTGAAAATCCAGGCCAGACTTGAAAATTAGATGCAGATCACTTTGTCTCCACGGGTTCTAGTCTGGTTTTTGCTGAGTTTGATATGCATGTAGTGGGAGAAGTCTTTGGTTTAGGGTTTGTTTGTGTGGATATGTGATAAAGCTGTATTGGATTTTCAAAGGCTGTTGTGAACTGAACGATTAATGTCTGTGTTCCACTGTAGCAGCCGTTAATGAAACAAAATGTAAAATCTTTTTTTTCTGGGAGATAGTTAACTTCAAAATTTTAATTTGTTGTCGCATTAAAGATGTTTCTAGCTGGATCTGTGGTCTTTGGTTATTCCAAAAATAAAAGTCAAGTACTGGCACTTAAAGAAAAAAAAATCTATGCCCTTTGATGATACATTGTAGCCATATGAAGCGAAACGAACAGACTGTGCAAAAATCTGGACATGCTTTATGATATTATTATCTTTAATCCACAGTCTTGGCAAACAGTACTGTAAGTGGTCATATGTAACCAATGACATTGTTGTTATTAGTAATCTAACTGTTATTTATCGTTAAATTATTGTAGTGCGTTTGGTATCTTTAATTTGATTGTGAATCTGTTATGTAAATTTGTTGTTTTCTATAAATATATAATACATTTTTTTTCTGTAAAAAAGGTTGTTTTTATATGCCATCCATTGTCATTTTGTGGCTGTTTTAAGTGTCAGTTAAGACACCATTTAAGTTCCCGTACCATTTTAAAAGTATCAGTTTGGAATTGTTATCATAAAAAACAACTAATGATACCAAACTTTCATTGTAAACAATGTTCAGATTCTTGCACAGGCTGATTGTTTTGCTATATAGAGACCTCAATATATCGTTAGGAGTCACATGTATTAATCTTGTTTGTCTGTATGCGTTTTGTTGACTCTTTTTTTACCCTTCCCATTGGCCCTTGAAACTGAGTGTGAAGAAGAAGAGCTTCAATTTTTCCCATTAAGAAATTGGACTGCACTACAGCACCTGCACACGTCATCATATGTCATCGTGATCATTTACTGCATATGAGATCGATGATCGTGACTGCTGTAGTTATTCCAGTTGCGTTATTTTTTTGGTATTTATCTTCAAGAAATCACTGAAAGCAGTGATATCATGTTATCAAAACGATATAATGTGGCAATAAGCTCGTAACTGTACTGTGTATTTACATCGTGGCCATATCTAAACACATAAAACACCATTTTACCAGACACTGTAAAAAGGTCATTCCCAGCCACTAGACTTTTCTGACAGGGTATTTGAGTGTCATCAGATGTGAAAGTTTGCTGTGGGATTAATACAGGAGATATTATTATGGATTATACAACGCAAAATTTTGTGGGTTTTTTTATCGTTTTTTTTTTTTTTTTTTTACCATGGCCGTAAAACATGAACACTGTTATGAATGTATTAAAACATATGCTTGTTTGTTGTAAAAATTCATAATAATGACAAAAAAAACAACAACTAATTTGTGCTTACTTCCGTGTGCAGCCATGCTGCCATTATAGATGATGTATTCTGGGAAATTTTGCTACACCTTGGTCCTGAAAAATCTCTGTTTCAAGGGCTATCTAGCCCTTCCCCTTAGCCCTACACCTTCAAGCTAAAGAGAATTGCGACACCTCTACCCCTTCATGTGAATGCACAAAACGAGGGGTAGGGGTAAGGGGAAGGGCAAGGGGGTAGAATTGGAGTTGGGCCTTAAGGTGCTTGTTGCCATTGGTTTAATTATATGAATCACCAAGGACCACAGTTTTGGCTACAGTACTAACAAAATACAACAAAGGCTCATTGTGAATCCGCACCCCATCTACATTTCTGGAGAGCACTAATTATGTAGCAAGAGGTACACCTGGGTGCATTTCATCTTTAAAACAAACACTACAGGATGATATCTATGCCGGCTTCTGTTCATTTTAGCTCTACCAGCTGACCACTTACCTCTGTGTGGACTGCTTTTTCGCTGTTGCCAGTTTGCCCAGTAGCTTGCTGCGTACTTCGGTGGACTTGGGACGCAGAAAGCAGTTGACCGCAATGATGAGGTTCGAGTCCGGTGAATAATGGTACCAAAAAGCAAAAAATAAAACGAACAAGTAAATAACAGGGTGAGAATGTGGTAAAAATCAGTCGGCCATGAGGGCTTTTCTTTTCTGGATTGCTTTTAAAAATGCTGTTGGTTGGGTTTAGGGAAGGTAGTGAGCGGGTCAATCGGTGCTTTTGAAAACACTATTGGTTGAAGAGAAGAGCAAAGAAAATTTTGAGATCTGAATAAGCGTACACAGCGGCCTCTGGTGGATTTGCGAAAACAAAACTGAAAAAAACGCACCTCCTGTGACGTATTTTGCACTCTCTAGAACTGTATGCAGGGGTACATATCCACAACGAGCCTGGTTTGAACAAAAAAACTTTGTACTGTAGAAAAAAAGTCACCTAAATCACATATGTTCACCTTGAGGATGAGTATTTTACTAGCACGTTTTCATTTTTGCACTATTCTTTTAATGGATTAACAGACATTGCAACTGTCTGGTTGAACTAAAAAACTAAAAAACTCTAAATTGGTTTAGAGTGGTGTCAGGAGCACAATTTAAACAAGGACATTGATCAATATGTTTTTCATTGAGTGCAGTTAAAGGATAAAATGCCAGCTTGACTGTCAAATATAAAGCACTTTTTTTTAGTGAAAACCAAACAGTATAAGGATGTAGATAAACAGAATTGACTTCTGTCATGCAATTTGGTTGGAGAGCTCTCTGTTTTTGTGCAAATCTTTTATAAATGGATGTAATTGATGTGTCAAACAACATTGATTTCCAATGCACTCATTTGTAGGGCAGGGAAGTGAAAAAAAGGAATGGGTTCAGTTGAGAGTGAGCTGTACTGATAGCCAGTGTGTGATTGGTCTGCCTATGTTTGTTCTTTACACTGATGAGTCAGACGCTGCTTTGTGAATGATTTCATTTAGATCAGATTAAAGCTGCCTCTGATGGTTAATCTGGGAGTTGAGCCACTGCAATCATCAGGAATCATCTGATTGTCATGGGATTATGACTTTAGAGGGAGGACTAGGTCAGACGGCTGTGCGAGGACAGTCAAACGCACATACTGTGAGACTGAGCTAAACAGCTTAGTCATGATGTTAGAGGTCAGGGACGAGGTGCTTTACGCTTACAACATTTGCTAAGGCTGGCAAAACTCGAATGCATGAACTTTTTCCTCTGTGTTTATGTGATAAAAAATGCAGGCCAAACAATGATGCAGCGATATTGTGTATGCTATTGTCTTTTAAAACAACAGTTTTCATATGTGGCTATTGCACCACCTAATGTATTTTAAGCCTTTTTCAGGCCATAATGAAGGTTAGTTTTTAAATATATGGTTTATTTTTAAAGATTGCATCTGTATTAAAATATATATCGATGATTTTGGAGATAGGACATCCTGTTCATCAGCAGCCATTCAGTCCCTCAGAGCACCCTTCTGATGGACACTTATTCTGGAGTCTAATGCGTGTCTCTGATTCAATGTGAAATATAATTAGTTTTGGGTACATCTATATTTAGTTGCAATTATCTGTTATTTGCTCAAGCGCAAACAAATCTGACTGCAATGTAAATATTTACAGCTTTATACTGTATTGTCTTAAGAATAAATTTGTATAGGGTTAATGTTGGTGAATTCATGAATGTGGTAGATACAGACAGATCTCTGTAGATTGATGTTTTATGCCATTGACATTGTAATCTTGATTTGTAAGATCCTGTTTTGTCATAATTAATATAACTATTTTATTACTAATTTATTATTTGAATGGTATCAAAACAACTGATTTTGGTTCAAAAGAATAAAGAGCCCCTGTTATGCATTAAAAAAGGTCATATTTTGGCTTTGGAGGTCTCCAACAACAGTCTGATATGCATGCATGGTCAAATGGTCATTGTCTTATAATATGCATTTATTTTTACCTAGTTATCCCATCTCCTTAGCAGCGCTAATCTGCGCTGATTGGTCCGATGACCCAGTCTGTTGCGATTGGTCGACTGCGTGAGACAGAGAGAATCGCCTACCATGGTTTATCAACAATTTTGAAGTAGCCAGAGTGCAGAGTGTATGTGCGAGCCCAATGCAGAAGTGCATTAAAGCAATGCAGTTAAACACCAGCATATTGCTCTATTCTTAATCCATGACACACATTCAGTATTAATCCACACAATGGCAAAAGCTGAACTATTTTGAAACTTGACCGCCGCACGTGCAGGAACAACTAACAGTAACGGCAAACAGCAGAGGATCACGAGCCCACAAATGCATTTAAATCCGTAAACAAAACAGCACGTGTCACGTTTTAAATGTAGTTTTAGGTGCGAAATGAGAATATAAAGAGTTAACCAGATACAGTACAAGCCCCGTGGAGTGGTTACAAGTAACAAAACACAATTAAATATATAATTTGCAAGCTAGAAAAAACAAGGAGGCAACTATTTTAATCACATTTAAGTTACTCACACTTGTGAAATGGAGGAAGGAACTGATCCATTAATTGTGTACTGTAAAGTTCCTGTCAAGCTCTTACAAAGTCCCATACATCAATTGTCTTTTCTGATCCTTCCTTTAACAAACAGTCGATGAATGCCCCATTGTAATTGTGTAGATTGCTGAAGCAATCGTCAAAAAACATGACAGGAACACAGCACAAGGCTGGTTTGCAAAAACCACTGACTCTTCACAGCCTCATCTTTGGGTAGAGAAAGTAACACTAACTTTCCCTCACACTTCAGAGCACAACGTCTTCGTGAAAATGATTCAACGGGGATTTGCTACAGTGTTTGTGGGCGGGGGTTTCAATTTTCCATTTTGCGCAACAAATGGGCATGGGCAGGGCACGCCGACATGGCTAAAGATTCGTTACCCAGAAGATTCATTTGAACCACTCTGAGTGGACTCTTTTATAGATGAATCAATAGTTTTAAACATGGCTCACTTTCAGATTTAAGCCTTAACTGGATATTTTACTTCACATAGAGCTGTGTTACACTGCATGGAAGGTCATTTTCAAAAACCCATAATAAGGGCTCTTTAATACAATTGTTATATTTTGATGCAATTCTAAAAGTTCTCAAACACTGATGCATTTTAAAATGCTCTTTTGCAATATTGCTAATAAAATGACCCAGCATGACAGGGAAATTCATTTTCAAAAGCAAATGGAGTCAATGATTTGATTCATGTCGATTTTAATTTGACTAATTTATATCCCTAATTTGTTCCTAATACAATTTTGTAGCCTGTTGACTCAAATAATTTTTCTTTTCTCTTTTAGTGTGGAATTAGACTTTAAACTTCAAGAGGACAAACTTCAGCCCTTAATGAAGAGACTGTGTCCATTAGAAGAGCCGTTGTACCCCTCTCTGCCTTACACACATGAGGTTTTCACCTCCACACCCAAGCGCAAGTCCAAGACTGAGTCCAAGAAACACGCTCGGTGGAAACTCTGGTTCCTCTAAACCATGGATTCAGCATCCGGAAACCATCAGGCAACCAAAACAAGCAAATTCTACTGGAATTCTGCTTCACTCAATGGATAAACATGAAAAAAATGCTCCCTTTTAGCCAGCGTTTTGGAACATGTGTCACTGGATCCACCGAGCGACTGGAATTTATTAAGGAATAACAGTTGTTTTCTAATCATGACCCTCTGATAAACCCTCTGAGTTTGGGAACTGCTGAATTCACCCGATCTCATGTTTTCCAAAGGGATTACACAATGATCCTTAGGTTTAGACACGTTAGCAAGGTAAGAGAGCAGGGATGCTTGTAGATGCAGTGTGTTTGTTTGTGTGTGTGTCTGTCTGTGTTTGCAATGTTTAACTCCTTTTCACGTTTATCCCGTTTTACTTTAGGGACCCTGCAGAGGCGTCAAGAAACTTCAAAGCTAAATGCTAGTTTGCCACAAAACTACTTTGGAGCCGTACATCAAAGACATCTAATCAGCAAAGCACAAACTTTTGAGAATTATAAATTAGATTATATAGCTGAAATTTACCTTTCTTTCTTTCTGAACTCTCACTTCTTCGGTTTTAAATGAAAATGATCATTCTATGACAGAACAAATTCAATTAAACATTTTAAGTAAATGCAGAATCAGTTGACTGCATGCACTAATAATCATTGGTTTTGTAGAGATATTTTTCTTGGGAAATGTTGAGGATGCACAATTAGTATGTCAGAACTGGTTAGGCTGTGAATGTGTGAGTGTAAATGGGTTTACACAGTTGGTGTTCTAAAAAAAGGATTCATAATGTATGAAAACACAAACTGTGATATTTCTTTCAGTTTTTTTGCAGATTTCTTTAGCAGATATATTGGGATATTAACATTTCTTTGATAAGAAAAGCATTCACAGAAATAAATATGAGAATATGACACTGTATTCACAGCATAAACATGAACCCTAGGTCACTTTTTTCAGTAGATGTGTTTTTAAAGATGCTTGATAATGTGACTGAATTGGCTGGAGATTAGTTCTAGACGATATATACCATGATGGAAAAAGTATGAGAACATCTTTAATCTGTTTAGATGAACCTTGTTTCGTGTTATTTGGTGGAAAGTGCACAACTTCAGAACACAATACAGCAGATATAGGCTCTGGCCTATAACACACACCACTCTGTTCAAGCTGACATGTAATTTGTTCAATTAAATTTTAATATGATGGCGGTCAATCACTGAAATCTTGTGCTTGTTTGCCCACCTGAAGCAAAGTTATGAAACAATCACAACACAAACTGGTGAGTATAATCATGCAGGTAACACATAGAGGGCTATGTATATACAAACTTAGCATTTATTTAGCTTTAAACTATATTTGTATTAGATATTCCAACTCAGACTCATGAAAAATATCTGCCTGTGGTGGCATTTTTGCAAAATAAATAAATAAATTATTGGTTCTTGTATGAATTTTTAATGTGAAATGACTAATGAGTGGCGCTATGAGTTTTCTACTTTATGTTGGTTCATGCATGTGCTGTATGTTGTCAGTTCGGAAATCAAATGACGGATGAGTGTTGCTGAAAGATAATGAGTGTTACTGAATGTAGCATCAAATATAGTACACTAAACCTTACACCAGAACTATCCAACAGCATTGAAGGATTGACAAAACTCAAAACCTAAGCACTCTGCATCTTAAATGCATCTCTATTCAAGTGAGCTACTGAGAAAGTTCATTACATTAGAAATCTAAAGTATACTGTACATACAGTAAGTGATTCAAAAAGGGTTTGAAATTAACACCTGCCAATTGCTGGTGAAAATTGACCGTGGTGGGTAATGCGTATTTACACTCCAGCCAGTTTGGCCGTAAATGATGTTCTAGCACTTATGTGTAATCACTTTCAGTGCCTTCCCCTAAAGGGAGCTTCAAACATTAGCAAAGCAAAGTCTGAAGAGGGTAGGCAAACTGATAGGAGTGACACATCTTTCAACGTAATAACATAGAATAAGATCAATCAGGGTTTTTTTTTTAATTATACTGGCTCTCACTGAGATAGATTTACTGACAAAACTGATTGTGAGGGCATTGTAATTTTATTATCATGAAATTATATACTGGGGTACTATAATTGTACTCATGACGCAATATTCTGAGGCACTTTACACCCTCTTTTTCTTTTTCGTTTAATGCTGGTTGGAAGGAATGTGAAGCTCAGGTGTAAAGGAAGAAATTAAAAACCACTACAGTTCTTTTTCTAATCAGATCTGTATTTTGTAAATATACGAACAGAATATTTGACACTTTTAATTGTTTCTGTGCAATCTAGAATATATTCTTTGAATTGCATCATCGAATCCCTGTGAACCCAGAATGGCAGCACAGGCTCATCCTGAATACTTAATCCTGTATACATTTCTGGAGAGCGCCAAATACGTCCCAGGAGGTAAGTTTTGCAGTTTTTGTTTTCAAGAATCCACAAGAGGCCGCTGCGTACGCTTTTTAAGATCTTAAATTTCTCTCGTGAGTGCCATTCATGCCTTCCAATCTTGTCTAAATCCACCAGAGGTTGCTGTCGACTGACTTATTGACTGACTGACCAATCAACTGACCCACCCTTCTCAAACTTACCTGCTTTCTGGAACCGTTCTTCGCCAGACTCAAATCCCGTCATCGTGGTCAACTCTACTCCGCGTCACAAGTCCGCTGATGTATGTGGTGAGCCACTGGACAAACATAACAGCTGAAAAGCCGTCCATACGGAGGTAATAGCGAAAAGGAACTGCATCATACTGCCCCATAGCGTTCATTTTAAAGACGAAATGCAGCCAAACATACCTCTAGCTATATAATTCGCAATCTCCAAAAATGTATAGAGGAACGTTTTCAGAATGAGCCTATGTTGCAGAAAGCTCTGATTCAATTGTGTGATTCCCTCATGTGGATCTGCAATAATTTCTGATTTGTCAGAAAATCATCTGACCAACCAATTGCCAATTGGGAGAGTTTAATCACCTCTCCATTCCCCCTGTACACGGCATGGACACAGCATGACAAATGATGCACGCCAAAGCTGAAATTCATCCAGAACAAAAAGAGATGTAGAAGTCAACATTAGGCTCAAAATTTCAGTTTATGTCTGGCTTTAGCCACTCGTGCATTGTCTTTTGTGGACAACCACAAAGTTTTGGAAGACTAGAGTGAGTTAAGCGAGGCCCACACTGCGATTTTATACAGTATAAGATTTAAGATTGTAGCTTGTCAGGCTGTACAAACATGATCTCCAAGTAAGATCTCAATTGTAATAATGTCAGACTGAACGGCAACCTAGACAAAATCAGTTTCATGAGAAAGGCATCTAGGGAACAAGTCAGCTGCCTAAGACTTCGGACACAAAATAGCATCAATTTTACTCATAACATGGTAAAAAAAAAAACAGAACAGAAAAAAATGTTTTGACATTTTGTGAGGTTGTTTAAAGTTGTCTTGATTGCATCATCAGGTTTAGCGCTTTTTATATTGCTTTTTGGTTTGACATTCAGTGTAAGTGAAGTCACACTGTCGGACAGTTTTGAAAGTCTTATAAAAATTGATTGCAATGGCCATTAATCAGCTGTCAGTTACAGTTTTTCTCAGTGGCTTTGGTGCATTTCTCACAACACTATTTACAATTGCACAACAGTTCATGCATTTCTCAAAACAATTAGTGCAAGCTGCAAAACCTAGTGGATAACCTGCAAAAGCGTGTCCCTTGCTCAAAATGGAGAGCTCATTCCTCAAAAGCAAGTATTCATGTCAATGAAAGTGTCAGTGTCATCAAAATGAAAAGTCCTGACACCATTGTTTATGAACAAGATAGTCAAACGGCTAATCATGTTTTCATTATGACACTTTACTCTGTACATTTTTTCCAATGCAAAAAGTCAGATTTTGGTGACACTTGCTAAAATGCTCAACACAGCACTATATACTATTTGCACAACCATTTGAAAACTACAGTAAAGTTAAACATCACTGTATTTAGTGAGCTATCAGAGTACAAGACACTGAATATGTGTGTTTCACATTTTTACTGCATTTGCTCCTTACAATTCTAATATATTTACAGCATTGTGCAAAAGAATAAATACACCCTTATTTACAACAAACATAAACTTCCTTTGGGTAGAGCTGTGCACAACTGTAAACAATATTGCAGTACATATTGGAACTGAACCTACAACATACACAGGTCTGTAAATCATTCATCAAATTGTACAATTTAGAAGACATTTTCAGGAATTTTTTTTTTTTTTTTTAAATAAAATTTAGATTTGATAGATTTTGACAACTAGTTCAACATTTTAGTATGTAATGACTCAAGTAATGAAAGGAGGACTATTAGTGATGATAGTAATGATAATGTTATAAAACAGCAGAGAGTTGTATGAAAGCAATTAATGCATGTTCAAAAGCATTTGCAATTTGTTGGAAGGAATGAGAAACTGCTACTATGATGTGCACAAATGACTAATTGTTTTGAGAAATGCATTAACTGTTGTGGAAATGTAAATAGTGTTGTGAGAAATGCACCAAAGCCACTGAGAAAAACTGTAATGTCAAAGCAATGATCAAAGTTAACAGATTTAACACTAGAATTATAGGAATCTTTTAGAATTTACAAAGTTTGTCTTAGACAACCAAATCATGGCCAAAATCCTTCAAGTCAAGCTTCGACTGGGCCAGTTGGCATTTCTGTGTGGAGTTTGCATGTTCTCCCTGTGTTCCCGTGGGTTTCCTCTGGGTGCTCCGGTTTCCTCCACAGCCCAAAGACATGCACTATAAGCGACTTGCATAAACTAAATTGGCCGTAGTGTATGAGCGCATGTGTGAACGATGTATGGACATTTCCCAGTACTACTGTAGGTTGCGGCTGGAAGGGCATCTGCTGCATAAAACATATGCTGGAATCAACATAGGCTCATTCTGAAAATGTAGCCCAATATACTGTACATTTCTAGAGATTCCGAAATCTGTATCCAAAAGTACGTCTTTATAAGGAATGCGGTATGACGCTGGGCGGTATGACGCCTTTCCATTTCATGCTTGACAGCTGACCGCTTACCTCCGTATAGACCGCTGTTACCAGTTTGTCCAGTAGCTCGCTATGTACGTTAAGACGCAGAGAGGAGTTGACCACAATGACGGGGTTCGAGTCTGGCGAAGAACGGTTCCAGAAAGTGGGCAAGACAAAAAACAACATAAGTAAATAACAGGGTGAGAACGTGGTAAAAAAATCAGGCAAGGGTGGGCAGGTCAATCGGTGCTTTTGAAAATACTATTGGTTGGGTTTAGGGAAGAATAGTAGACACAAATGGCACTCGCGAGAGAAATTTGATACACAGTGGCCTCTGGTTTGCGAAAACGAAAACTGCAAATAACATAACTCCTGGGACGTATTTCGAAATGCATATAGCGGTACATTTTTAGAATGAGCCTGGGTTGGCTGGAATAGTTGTCAGTTCATTCCGCTGTGGTGTGCTCTAAAATAAAGACTAAGCCGAAGGAAAATGATTGAACATTAAGCTATGACTTCAATATTGTATTCATTTAAGACAATTTTTTTGGCTTGAGGGAGTCATGACTAATCTGTAAGAAAACATTTTGTAGCCAAATTGGCCGGTAAGTAAACAAGTTAATTTCAAGCCCATATAAACATATTAAAATGTACTATACTTTAAAGTGTTATTCGGTGATAACATTGTATTGTGAGTGCAGAAGTGAGTCTATATTAATTAATATTCTGCTCTGTAATCATAATTAGAATGAAAAGGAAAAAAAAAGGATTCTCATATTAATTTCTGCTAAATGTACAGTGTGTATAGGTAAAGTATATTGTCTGTGTTTTGCAAAAATGTTGGTAGAGGCCCATTTTTCCAATGAGTCTGAATGGAGATTAATTCACGAGTCTAATGTCTTGTCACTACAGTGCCAAACACTGTATTTACAGTAGCTGTAGCCCAAGATCCTTCATAATTGCAGGATGTTTTCATAACTGTAGGTTATGTATTTGAAAGTAACAATAGGTTAAGAAAAAAAAAAACCAAACAAACATCTTCAGTCACAACATCTTCTTGTTTAATTGGAGCACAGTACCTGCATAACGTATTCCTGTAGCATAACACAGATGCATTATTATACCTTGAGAAAGTGCAATTGATTTATATTGTGCAATATTACATTTGATACAATTTCTACTCACAGTGCATTTACAATAAAGAAACCAATGTGAAATATTGTGCCTCGACTGTCCTGTTCCCAATGCTGTACCTTCGAGTAAGACCAAAGGAGCGCGGGCTGCTTTGGGATTCTTGCAAAGTGGATTGCGGTGGTGATACTCAATTCATGAAGATGATTGAATAGTGCTTTGAACAGGACTCAGCTGGAGGATGAGATGGTTGCAACGTTTCTCTCTAAAATTGATTGGCTTCAGCTTTGGCGCACACTCCACAGGCGAGCTCTCTGATTGGACGGCCTCCAGCTGAACACCTGCTGCCAAGAGACCGTCAGTCACTTTGACTCAAGGGCTTGAAATATTTCCTCTAACTCTTTCTGCAAACATAACTAACGTAAACAGAGCAAATGCAATTCTACTGACCCATCGGAGGGATGCGGCTGCAAATGAATCTCTCCAGACTTATTTTATGATCAAACAGCCTCATTTGAATATTGATAACAGTTAGCGCATGGATGTTGTGTGACCAAAATGATGCTTTCTGCCCATGAAATCTTTCTGAACAGATTTATAATGGAGTCCTGCTAAAAAGCTTTCGTTTGGGGAACAGTTTTCACTTTTAACTATTTAACTAGCAGAATTTTATTTCAATATTGGCTATTTATTAGTACTGATTAAAGCCTTATCCTGCATTGCCATATTTAGATTCCATAATCCCATCACATACCTAAATTTAACAGTACTACCTAATAATATGCAGCAAACTGGATGCTTATTTGAGGCAAAAGTCGCAGTCAATAATTAATAATGTGAACTTGTCCCCAAACTATACTGTGACTGATGTTTTAAAACAGAATCAGAATCAGTTTTATTGCCAAGTGTGCTTCACACACACAAGGAATTTGTTTTGGCTACAGAAGCTTCCAGTGTATAAAGTGACAAGTGACAACACAAAATTAAATATGAGAAGAAAAAGGCGATAAAAATTAGACATTAAACAGAGATGCAGTAAGTAAAAAATAGCTGAATGTTCAATTGTATGTACAGATATGTTGTAAATATACAGGTTATAAGGTGCTATGTAAAGGCGATGCAGTGGCGCAGTAGGTAGTGCTGTCGCCTCACAGCAAGAATGTCGCTAGGTCGCAGGTTCGAACCTCGGCTGGGCTGGGTCAGTTGCCGTTTCTGTGTGGAGTTTGCATGTTCTCCCTGCATTCGCCTGGATTTCCTCCGGGTGCTCCGGTTTCCCCCACAGTCCAAAGACATCCGGTACAGGTGAATTGGGTAGGCTAAATTGTCCGTAGTGTATGTGTGTGAATGAG
Source organism: Danio kyathit (assembly GCA_903798195.1). Taxonomy (NCBI): domain Eukaryota; kingdom Metazoa; phylum Chordata; class Actinopteri; order Cypriniformes; family Danionidae; genus Danio; species Danio kyathit. Next base: position 38,157,405 of record LR812535.1, read on the forward strand.
TGTGTGTGGATGTTCCCAGAGATGGGTTGCGGCTGGAAGGGAATCCGCTGCGTAAAATCGTGCTGGATAAGTTGGCGGTTCATTCCGCTGTGGCGACCCCGGTTTAATAAAGAGACTAAGCCGACAAGAAAATGAATGAATGAATGAAGGTGCTATGTACCAATGCGAATGGAGAAAGTATTGCAATGTATATTGTTATAAGGTGCTGTGTACAAGTGCGTATGAGAAAGTATTGCACATTAATTGCACAGTAGGGGAATATTTAACTGTTCATGAGGTAGATGGCCTGAGGAAAGAAACTTTTCCTGTGCCTGGCTGTTTTTGTGCTTGGTGCTCTGTAGCGCAGACCAGACGGTAACAGTTCGAATAGGTAGTGTGCTGGGTGCGAGGCGTCCAGAGTGATTTTGCGAGCCCTTTTACTCACTCTGGAAGAGTACAGTTCTTGAAGTGTAGGAAGGGTAGTGCTAGTGATTCGTTCAGCAGTCCGGACTATTCGCTGTAGTCTACGGAGCTCAGTTTTGGCAGCTGAGCTGAACCAGACGGTGATTGAAATGCAGAGTATGGATTGGATGACAGCTGAGTAGAACTGTACGAGCAGCTCCTGTGGCAGGTTGAACTTCCTCAGCTGACGAAGGAAGTACAGTCTCTGCTGGGCTTTCTTCACAATAGAGTCTATGTGAATGTCCCACTTCAGATCCTGAGATGGTGGTGCCCAGGAACCTGAATGACTCTACTGCAGCCACAGTGCTGTTCATGATGGTGAGTGGGGGGAGTGCAGGGGGGTTTCTTCTAAAGTCCACTATCATCTCCACTGTTTTGAGCGTATTCAGCTCCAGGTTGTTGTATCTGCACCATAAAGCCAGCCGCTCCACCTCCTGTCTGTATGCACAGAAACCTGCAACTTAAAAATTAGGTGCAGTTACTTTCATAGTCTTGGAATGAATATTCTTTTTTTTTAATTATTATTAAATTAAGATATAGACACTAACCTGGATTTTTTATTTTCTCTACCCATCCTCACAAAAACTACAACACTAAGTCTGTGGATTGTGATGGTGGCAGAGAACTATTTTACCAGTGAACTGATAACAGGATCTCATTTCAAAGAGGTTTGTGCTGGGGATAAATCTTATACAGCATATGGGCCAGCTGTAATCTTCCCAATAGCTGCTCATGCTTTGAGCGCCTCGCGTGTCTGACAAAATCCATATTTCGCCACTGGCCTTTATAAAGAAAGATTTAGCGGTGAAACGATTCCCAGCTTTGCTCCCATGACCTCAAATTAATAACTGTAGTCTACCGAATAACTGTAAACCACAGAAAAACAATATTTCATTGTTAAATAAACCAGGGCTTTTTAAACTAATTAAGATCTTATAAAAATGTAGTTTAAACAAACATTTAAATAAATGTTTCACCTTTCAAACATTTTCCAAATTGACAAATGATTATGGTAACAATTCATTAAATGTCATTAGTTAGAGTATGAGTAGACTATTTAATAACTGATAATGCTTTATTTTGTAATGTAATGTGTATTTACAGCGCAATTTTGTGTATGGCCATACATCTAAAGCGCTGTACAATTATTGGGGGGGGGGGGGGGGGGGTCTCTCCACACCACCACCAGTGTGCAGCATACAATTGGATGAAGCGACAGCGGCCACAGGACAACGGCACCAGTGCGCTCACCACACACCAGCTATTGGTGGAGTGGAGAGACAATGATAGAGCCAGTTTGGTGGATGCCTTTAGAGGACATTTGGCCAGGACACCAGGGTTACACCTCTACTCTTTACGAGAAGTGGCATGGGATTTTTAATGACCACAGAGATTCAGGACCTCCGTTCAACGTCTCATCTAAAAGACGGCAATCACTGACAGTATAGTGTCTCCTTCACTGTACTGGGGCATTAGGACTCAGGTTGAGGGGCTAATAATTCTGACTTCAACTATACAGTATATATATATATATATATATATATATATATATATATATATATATATATATATATATATATATAAAATGTTTTGTTTTTTTTCTGTAGGAAAGTAAGATAATACTAGTATAAGCAAAATAAATGTTTTGCTAATAAATAAAGGTTTAAAATAAGCATTTTCTCTAGACAGTTTGAGAAAAAATTTCAGACGTGGGCCTTCAAAAAATTTCGAAAGAGGTGGGCCCCGAAGTGAAAAAGGTTGAGAATCCCAGCTCTAATATACAATGAAATTCCAAAATTTTAATAAATCTAACTGACCCTTTTCACATTTCTGGGTTTCTCATCAGCGGAAGTTGTCAGTTGGATAAACTTAGAGTGCAGGGAATGGGAGAGTACAACAAATATTGTTTTTCACAATCCTATTTGCTGAAATAATAAAAGAAAAACTCCACGATGCTGTAATCAAGACTTTTAGAAAATAGGAAAAATTGTGTGCGACTGATAACGGCATCCAGAAAAGAGAACAACGTCAAATTTACTGTCCTGCCCATACACTCTGCATTTCACATTTCACAAGCGGTAATTCGTTTTTTTTGTTTTTTTTCATTTTATGCAAAGATGATATAATACATACATAAATACATTTAAATGTTCATATGTTTTAAAACAAATCTAAATATTAAAAACTTTCAAGGTCTTAAGATGCTAATGACCGTTAAACGCGTCGTAACAGTCTTCTAAAAGGGTCAAATTGAATACTGAATTTTGCTTTCTAAAAATGGGTTACCGAAGGTTCAAATCTCAGACAAGTCTTCATATATGCCATAGCTTTGAACTGGTTTGTGACAATTATTGGGACTTGTTTGACATTTGAACCCGGGGCCTTTCTGAATGAAAACTATTATTCTTGATTATAACTTAATTTAATATAAATAGAAAAAAATACATTGTAAAACCCAACAGTCAACTTTATCAAATGAAATGAGTGTAGTTAACTCAAAATTGACTGAGAGTTATTTCTACTCATTTGAAAAGAGTTTTGAGCTCATTGTTAATGGTACTGAGTTAATTAAATACCTCATTACTTCAACTCATTATCACAACTTAAATGGAGCAAGTTCACAGTACTCATATAGATTATAGATTAGTTTTTTTTTTTTACTTAAATTGTTTGTAGCAATCGGTTTTCTCAAACAGTTTGAGTTGCCTTAACTTATTGGGATTTACAGTATTAAGTTGGTTTGAGTTCTCTTCATTGTTTGTGTTTTACTGTGCTCAAATTGCTTCATTTACTCAAATGGATTAAGTTCACAGTACTCATTAGGATCAGTTTAACTTAAATGGTTGGCTGCAATTGGTTTCCTCAAATGGTTTGAGTTACCTTAACTTACTGGCTTTTACAGTGTAATAAAACTTGAAAATAAAATAGAAATTAGTCTAATACATGATGTCAAAGCAACTTGCATCAAAACCCAAACTAAAAATGAACAAAACCCCAAAACAAGAACAAAGTCCACACACACCAACAATGCAAAAGCTTTATAAGGGCGAGGTGTCCATAATTCAGCTGATGAGTCTCATAAAGCCACACTTACTGGCTGTTTCTCAATTCCAAGAGTGCAGAGAACGGCCTTGCGTTCTTGTGAAGACCGGTCTTGCCAGGCCACCTAGGAAGAATGAACTTGGGATACCGCAAGAACAGAGAACGCATCCCGTGAGAAATGAGATGCTGCGTTCTTCCTGATGGTCACATGACCTTTACGCATTTTTAACTGATAATTATTTAAACATTACAGCATTCAAACAATGATTTGTTTTTCCCCTTTTCACAATGTATACTATGCATATAGACGTTGCACAATATAAATAAAACAGATTTTTAATACGAATTTCAACAAATAAACACCCTTAATGTGTTTATGCCTCTATTAAGATTTTCATATTAATGTTTACTTTCACCTTTTCATTTAGGGAAACTCCTGAGACAAATAATTTATATCTCTGAACTTTAATAATAAATCTATATAAAATGCTGCACCTCCCACCTCCAGTCACAATGACTTCTGGGATTTCTAGAGCGAGTTCGGTGCTCAAGTCTGCATCGGTGTGTCCTCGATACCAAGAAAACATCTGGGAACTTTCACGTGCCCTCCGTCCTTGCGGTCTTGAGTTTTGAAACTGAACTTTGGCAGTTGATAATGACGTTACACTAGAACACGAGGACGCAAGAACACTGTAGGAGGCATATTGAGAAACAGCCTTTGACCGGCTGAAGCAGGAAGAACAAGAGACTCCTCACAAAGTAACAAGATTAATCATATTTTTGTTCTATTTTAGCAGTATAATCAGTATTAAAAACATATATTTCTAGATAATATTCAAATAATTTGTCTCACCAATCAAACAGTGACAACATAAAAGCCGAATACGTAGATTTAAAAAAAAAAAGGAAAAGTCCTTACAATACAAATAAAATGAAATGATCATTCATTCATTCTCCTTCAGCTTAGTCCCTTTATTAATCAGAGGTCGCCACGGTGGAATGAACCTCCAACTTATCCAGCATATTGCAATACAAGCAATACAAGAATTACATTCAGGAGGTTCACAACTAACTTACATTTCCCTGACTCCAGCATATATACACAACTGATATTAACAGGTGGAGTGTTGGTGTAACGTCACTTATCAGTCATTCTGCAGTCCTTTGGCTCTTGTACCCAAACATACTTCCTCTTTCTGCAACCCTTCTCTGCATACCAGAACTGAACAGTTAGGTGACTTTTTACAACTTCTACAAGCATCAAGCTCCTTGTGACATGTCTAGACTTCTTATAACAGTAGACAGAAGTCAAATCTGGAGCAAGTCCCCCGCACTACATTTATTCTTTTTCTGCTATTTCCCTCTTGTCAGCATTTCCTTCTAAGAAGTATGCAACACAGTACGAAAGAAGAAGTATGCTTGGTTAATATATGCTATCATAAAAAAAAAAGATTGATTAATCTGTTGTTCAAATTCATTTTCCCCACAATATGTTTTACACAGCAGATGCCCTTCCAGCTGCAACCCAGTACTGGAAAACATTACTCAGTCACACACATACACTACGGCCAATTTAGTTTATTTAATTCACCTATAGCACATGTCTTTGGAATGTGGGGGAATTTTACCTGCATCGCTGTGGTCAAACAAAAAACACCATGAAAAAGGGAGTGAGTTGGAAGAGCAAAAATAAACACAGTGTCACACACAGCAGGAAAAGGTTGAGCAATTAATACACCGAGCGGCTCAAAGCACTTTCGTTAATAAATTAAGCTTTTGCATTAGGAGTAATTACAAAGAGAGGAGAGAGAGAGAATGATAGAGAAAACGAGAGAGAGAGAGAGAACATGAGCCAGTCAGCAAAAGCCGGATGGACTTGTCGACAACCGGTTTGGGCTAAATTTTAATCTCCATCCCGCACTGCTTTAAAAATTCAAGGTTTCCTAAGAGCTCATTAATAAATGATAGAGGACTTGAGCTTAGCGGGCTCTAAAAGTAAGCAGCCGGGGTTCGTGCCCCCAACCCTTCAAATGTTTATGAGGACACTCAGACTCAGCAGTGGACTTAACAAGGCCTGTAGAACTTCTGTGACAACAGAAGGTTGAGGAGCTTTAATGGAAATTACAGTATAAGGTTAATGTGTGCAGAGCGGCTTGTAAAAAATGCTTACTCTGCACACCTGTCCAGATCTTCGTATACCGTACACCATTAGGGAATGCTGCATTATCTTTTCAGTGTACTGTGATTAGTCTAAATGTGAGTAACCTGCTTTATAATGAGATGTTAGGATCTGCTGTCATTGGCTTTATTGGTGCAATTGTTAAGAAAGTTTACAGCTGGAAAGTACAACTTAATATGATTTGCTAGGGGATTTAAAAGGGTAGCAGACCAGTGCCTATAAAAAAGAGAACAAACAGATCTCTCAATATATTTATTTGTCTTAGACAGCAATGAGATTAAATGGAGAGTATTATGGCTTTTTTATTCTTGCCATTTACACACAGTTCCTGTGAGAAATAAAAAACTCAGAGATTACTAAAATATCTAAATCATGAGTATTGTTACTTTTTTTACTCTTGGGGGCATCTACCAGTCAATATTTTATGAAAATGCTGACTTTTGAAAACAGGTTCAAAGGTGCGTTTATGAAAATGACTGAAAAATAGTACTACTAAACTCTAAACTACCAATTAGAATAGACATTACTGTATGTCAACAATATTCATATACAGCGGGGGAAATAAGTATTGAACACGTCATGTTTTTTCCTGGGAATAATATTTCTAAAGGAGCTGTTGATATGGAATTGAACCAGATTTTGGTAAAAACTAAAAAATAAAACAAAAAAATAAAACATAACAAAACAATCAGGAAATTTGTAATTGTGTAATAACAATGAAATGACACAAGGAGAAAGTACTCAACTACTGAAACGTATTTATTACTTTATAAAATGCTTTTTTTGGTGATGGCAGCTTAAAAGACCTCTCATGTGGAGAATGAAGTCACATGAATTGCTCACGTGTGAGTTTTTACTTCAACAGAGTGTAAAAAACTTGATGGTTCTGTGGGTCTCATCTATCAACTCTGATCTTTATTTTGTATTTTCTACTGGTGTTACAATTTAATAAGTTGTCTAGGGAGAGAAAATGTAACATTTAGAATATGATATTATTACCAAAGAAAATGGATGGAAATAAACAAGGACACATAATCCTAACACTTAATTCATTTATTCCTCTATAAGGAAAAATGATAAAGCCAACCAAAGAGAGGCATGTATGAGTTTTGTACAGTGCATTTGAAAAAAGTTACAGGGGGAAAAAGGAACTAGAGTGAAGCCAGAGCAAAGATCTAAACAAAACCAACAGCCACATAAACTAGAACACAAAAACGTACTAATGAAATGAGAAGTTACTAATGAAACTTACAAATGAAAATAAAAATGAGAAAAAGAAACCGAAATCTTCAACGTATGTCAAGCCAATAAAGTACAATCCCTAAAATACTAAACAAAATTACTAAAAGTGAAACCCAATAAATGAAGAGAACTCAAACCAGCTGAGTATTGTAAAACTCAATAAGTTAAGGCAACTCAAACCATTTGAGGTAACTGATTACCACAAACCATATCAGTTAAAAAACTAATCTGAGTACTGTGAATTTAATCCATTTAAGTTGAGGTAATGAGGTATTTAATTAATTCTTTACCTTCATCATTGAGTTCAAAACTCTTTTGAAATGAGTAGAATTAACTTTCAGTAAATTTTGAGTAAACTACACTCATTTCATTTGATAAAGTCGACTGTTGGGTTTTACAATGTAGTGTTTCTGAACAATTCAAGTAACTACGAGAAAAACGTATGTCGCGCGACTTGTTAACCTATTCCCTTTTCCCAAAAAGGAATGATAAACTCTTAAACCATATTAAATTTACAGTTGCTTGGATTAGTTTAGAGTCATGGAACAAATCATAATACAGAAACAGAAACGAGCATGCACAGCACAAACCCACACACACACATCACTGAACAAAAAAAAAGCCTGATTGGTCCACGAGGAAACGCCCTAATAAGGAGTGACAGGCTCGGGATCCAATCAGCAGATACCTGAGAAGGAAAAAATAGCGGAACAAAAGGTGATAGGGCGAGACAAAGAGCAAATGACAGACAAGGAGAGATAAAGCGACAGAGAGGGAGAAAGCGACAAAAATCCAAACTCCCACAGACCGTAACAGTTGGATTCAAGTCAGGTGATTGGCTGGGCCATTCTACAGCTTGATTTTCTTTCTCTGAAAGCATTTGAGAGTTTCCTTGGTTTCAATGATTCTGTGTTTTGGATCATTGTCTTGCTGAAATGTCCACTCTGGTTTCATCCTCATCATTCTGATAATAATGTAAAAGTTCGACTGAAGCAGCTAATATTAATTTACAATGACGAAGGGCAGAGGGTTACTGAATACCTTCTGAGAGATTTCAACTGCTGTCTGGGCTTTCACTGCCACTTCTACACCTCCCTTTCTTCATGTGTTCAATACTTTTATTCAATACTAAGTTATGCATAATATTATTATGCATAACTTAATTTGTAAACTAATTAATATTGTTTTCTATATGGTATGGTGGCCAGGAAGTGCAAAACAACATTACAAAGTGTGAAACACATTTACGAAGCTCAAGACAAATTTACATTTTGGAAAACATTTTTACCTATCATAAGACACAATTACATAGGAAAAACGATTTTACCAAGGACGAAACAAAGTGAAGTTTATTTATAAACTAATTTCGAGAGGATCACGTGATTATGATTGAACACGGCTGGTTCTGCATTAACTAGGTATGATCCACCAATCAGACGATTCCTAACCCACTATAAAGAGCCAAGGTTTCTCACTACAGTCATCTTCGATTTGAAGAATCTCCCCCTTCCACCCCTACTCCTCCACCTTTCCCTTCATAGGGCGGCACGGTGGCCCAGTGATTAACACTATTGCCTCACAGCAAGAACGTCACCGGTTCTAGTCCTTTAACAGGCCGGCTGTCGTTTCTGTGCGAAGTTAGCATGTTCTTCCCGTGCTTGCATGGGTTTCCCCCGGGGTTCTCCGGTTTCCTCCCACATTCTAAAAAACATGCACTACAAGTTAATTGATCAATCTAAATTTAGCACTACAGTCAAACTCTCATCCAGCAGTGTATCTCTTCACAGCAATTATTTTCTGTCATTAGCTCTTATCAAAAAGGGGGAGTTCTCGAGATCTACCAGAGCTCAAAGCTCCCCTCTCGCCCTGCAAACGGGAGGGAGCCCAGGGCTCAAGGACCTTTCGAGCTCAGGGTTCTCTCCCGGGACAGCATGCCAAACTTGCTTACAATCAATCATCAGCTTAGTGTGAACTCTTGAATTTACATTTTAGAAAAAAAATGAACAAGACGCAAAACACTTTTACCAGTCCTGAAACAAATTTACAATGACAGATTCTTTACAGAAAGGGAATGTACTACACACCAGAAGTGACGCAGAAAGTACCACGCACACCAGAAGTGACGCGGAAAAAAGTGTTGTCATCATTAGTGGTGATCACGGTAAATTTGTGTTGTGGAGTACATGGCGTAAATAAAGTTTATGGTGAGGGAACATGGACTGCAGTCGAGGGTTGTTTTGCTCGTCTTGTGGCAAACACATGAGCAGCTTAATGTGGTTTTATTTTACGTGTGGTCAGTGTTTGGAGTTTCTAAAAGACGAGGACCAGACGGAAACACCAGCAATATTGCATCAATGTGTTCAATATTTATCGAGGGCCACTCGTACGCTGTAATCGTGGATCATATTAAGTATACACGGTGTAAACATCTGCTTGAGGACTCTTAAAAGTAAACTGAATAAAGCCGGTGTTACAGTTTGACTGGCATCCGTGTTAACTGGTGACCCTTTCCAGATGTAAATTATTCACGTTTGCAGATTGGCAGATTCATCACTTTTTCACAGCAACAAAACATGTCCATATCAAATAAATATTCGTATTACTTGGTGTCAGTGTCATTGTAAACATTATTGATTTTAAAGAGTCCCTATTCTACAATAGGGTCATATTTTGGTTGTAAGGTCTCCAACAACAGTCTAATATGTATGCAAGGTCAAAAAACACTTTCATGGTCTTATAATATGCATAAATTTTTACCTAATTATCCCAGCGACTCCCATATAAATCGTTCAGCGATTCATTTGTTCCCAAACCCCTCCTTATCGCGAAGCTAATCTGTGCTGATTGGACCGATGACAGCCTGTTGCGATTGATAAGCACAGCTTATCAACAATATCGAAGTAGTCAGAGTGCATAGACGCTTCATATTAGTGTAAGGCATGGATTTTGGCTGCCAGTGGGTGAAGGTAAATAAAGACGACTTGAAAATACTGACGACTAACTATTTTATTGAGCAAAAACTCCAAGAACTGGGGAGGAGATCGACACGAGTCTCCTAGTCCGTCACACTCTACCTGCTCTTTTTTCACACACAGACGCACACACACACACACACGCACACACACACACACACACACACACACTCATTACCCTCCTCCTCAGATGACACAATAGTACACAGTACCTGGTTCTCACCAGTGTTATCAGGGCCGGCACGTCCAAAGAGATAGTGGGCGGCAGAATAGTGAGGGCGGCGTCCGCGAACCCCCCGTTGCTCACTTTCATCGGCAACACCTACCCCCTCCCTCCCGGTTCTCACTTTCATCCGCAAACCGGTCACTTTCTTTTTCACTTTCGGGTTGAGGGCGGCGTGATCACCGTTTGCCTAGAGCGCCAGTTCAGCTTGCTCCGGCCCTGAGTGTTAATCAGACACCTCACCCCAAACCTAACCCCCCGGTCTCCCGGATTTTCAGGAACAGATGTTGGCAGGTATGTGTGTGCAGTTAAACACCAGCATACAGTATTGCTCTATTCTTAACCATGACACACATTCAGTATTATTCCACACAGTGGCAAAAGCTGAACTTTTTGCAAGTGTGTAAGAACAGCTGACGATGGCCATAGCAATGATAAACAGCAGTGGAACGCGAGCTCACAAACGCATTTAAATCTGTAAACAAAGCGGCACGCATCGCGTTTTCAACGTGGCATTAGACGCGATATGAGAATATAAAGAGTTAACCTGATACAGTACAAGTGGTTACAAGTAACAAAACACAATTAAATACATAATTTGCAAGCTAGAGAAACCATTTTAATCGCACTTACTTACACTTGTCAAATGGAGGAAGAAACTGATCCATGATCCACTGATCCATGTACTGGCATAGTCCCTTACATCAATAGTCTTTTCTGATCCTTCTTTTAACAAACGGCCGATGAATGCCCCGTTGTAAGCGTGTAGACCTCAGAAGCACTCGAACTGCACAAGGCTGAGCTATAATGCTGAGGTATTTTTGCAAAAACAAACCTCAACCACTGACTCTTCACAGTTTCATCTTTGGGTAGAGAAAATAACATTAACTTTCCCCTCACACTTCCAATAATATCCAGCTGAGCACATCGTTGATTCAACCGGTGTCTGCTACAGTGTGTGTCTAGCCTCTTTTTCTTTGCTACTGTGCTAGTGGGCATGGCCGCAGGTTTCAATTTTCCTGGGTTTGCGCGTGCATCAACTGGGCGGGGCTTAAGTTTCATATCCGCGTCACGCCGAAACGGCTAAAGACTCGTTATCAAGACGATTCATTTGAAGTACTAGGAGCCGACTCTTTTATAAATGAATCAATAGTTTTAAACACGGTCCACTTATAGATTTAAGCCTTAGCTGGACATTTCACTTCACTTAGAGCTGTGTTACACACTACATGGAAGGTCATTCACAAAAACCCATAATAGGGGCTCTTTAATATTTATGTGGCAGAACAGTATATAACCAAAATTCATGTAAAGAAATAATTATAATTTACATGTAATCGACGGGATTAGAACCCAAGTCAAAAGGTTCAGTTCGAGTATCAATCGACCTATCTGAGCTATTCAGGACTACACGTTGAGGTCGGATTTGATATTTTTATCAGTCAACATATGTCTTGCTTTGGTTGTAGACTCGTGTTAACTTGTTTCCATGTACTTGCGTTTAGATGTTTCTACATACTCTTACGCTGATGTTTTCTTAGAATAGCTCTAAATGACAAAACAATGTTTTAATCGCAGTTGGTCAAACCATGATTTTTATAGTTGTAGACTCATGTTAACTTTTGGACTCGTGTTAACCTGTGTCTACAAAGTCACACATGAGCTAATATTTTCCGGTGTGTAGTACATTCCGAGTCCACTTCTGAGTCATTCCCTTTCCGTAAAGAATCTGTCATTGTAAATTTGTTTCGGGACTGGTAAGTGTTTTGCCTCTTGTTCATTTTTTTTTTCTAAAATATACATTTGTTTCATTCTTGGTAAAATCGTTTTTCCAATGTAAGGATGTCCTATGATAGGTAAAAATGTTTTCCAAAATGTAAATTTGTCTTGAGCTTCGTAAAAGTGTAATCTTTGTAATGTTGTTTTGCACTTCTCAGGCAACCGTAATATGGATTTCTTTGGTTGTCACCAACATCCGGTGAAAATTTCAAGTCAACAGCACCTTAATAAATACATTTTCTGAGAAAAATGGTGACGTGTTCAGCACTTATTTTCCCCGCTGTATTAGTAGATCTTATCTACCAGTTCACAAAAACACAATTTTACATTACATGACTCTGCTTTTTTTATAGTTAGTTAGCCAATGTAAACATAAATCTAATTTTCTTGAAAGCCTAAGATCCTTTTGTTTTGTGCTGTCCTTTTTCAAACAACAAAGAGTTTTGGACGTTTAATGCTACATTACATCCTTATGTATTAAAATGCAAGACACAGCAGAACATAACTAAACATTACGTCACTAAGTACCAAGATGCATTTTTAAAAATGTGAAACACAGGACAGGATAATGGAAAGAACAGGAAGGTCTAGACACATAATTTACTAGTTGAACTTATTTTCACTTCTGAACCACATTTTTTTTTGCGACACACCTTACGTGCAGTTATTATACCGTGATCCATGTAAGGCACAGAAAAATAATAGAAAATGCAGCAGAATGCATATCCTATTCTGATTGAACAGCACAGTCAAATTGATTCTAAAAGGAAACATTACTGAGAACTCCATTACATTTCGAAAGCCATGAAAGAGCAACCTTAGAGCAACACAATATTTTCTTCTGAGTTGGAAAATTAGATCACATTTTGATTGAAATGCAAAGCAAACATAGGACATCTTTGTGTATGTCCAAAAAAGAGAGTTGTGTGTGTCTGCTGCTTTGTAAGGAGAGTTAATCACTGGGAGAATGAAAGTGCGAATGTGAGAGACATAATAGGACACTATAGACTAATGCACTGAAGTGTTGAATCAGAGCAGCAGTTAAACAGAGTCGTTCTAATAACTCAATTCTCACATGAGACTTGCTCTGTTGTGTCAGGAAGAGAATGTGATAATATGGGTTTGAAACTGTAACACCACAATGGAAAAGAGTGAAGGGGGAAAAATATGACGGGTTAAGGTCATGAGAGAATGCGATGAACATAACACTAATGTTTAAACTGCCATTCGTCCTCCCATCTGACCCTAACTGTGTTTATTTACAGTAAGCCACTAACAGCTTGGTTTTTGCTTTCAAACTCGTAATAGCCTCTGAAAGTCTCCGTAGACATTAAAGCCTGTACAATTTCACGCCATCGTGCTCCGCAAGTGCTAGAAGCCAGGGGTCAGGAGACTTCGGTTTGATTTAGAGCTTTAGAATTGGTCCCACAAATACTGACAGAAGAAATGAGGTAAAGTTTCTAGCTGAACTTCATAGAGGGATCATACCGGTCTAAAGGCCCAGGGCGCAGGTCTAAGCCTGGAAGATAAAGCATGAATAATACATGGCACCAATCTGCAGGGGGGAAAAAAGCACAGCTCCTTGGACATCGTCCTCTCTCTTGGCTCAGTGCAAAGGAGGTCTCTTGCCCTGCTGCCAGAAGTGAATCTCATCCAAAAAGTCCTCCAGAGCAAAGCCCCTCTGAACACATGCTAACCCGGAAATGACCATTTTGGACTCAGAAGGTGGATGAATGAATTACAATGTCCAACTGAGTGTCTAATCATCACAGGTGCAAAAACCAGGTGTTAACCAGGTGCTCCATCTGTTCCACCATTAACAGTCTGTTTGGTTGTGGAAGTTGTTTGAGAGTTAGGAGAGTCAATTAATCGACTGACCAACCAACCATCCATCCATCACCCGCGTGAACACCTTTTTTTTTAAATGTTCCATGGAGGACGAATCAAACGAATATACTAACTCTGTAAATAAAGCTTCACAGATTTAACCTTCTAAGTCATATCTTAGACCTTTGAATGTGACTTTGAATGTCATTCAAGTTTTAACATTTTTGTTTTGTTTCAAGTTTCTATACAATGTAACAATGTATATGGTTGCTAGCAATCTAAGTATTGTAATGTAATGTATGTAAAGTAATGTAATGGTTAAGGAATTTGATCAAAAGTTCCAAGTACCAGTTGGTAACAAAATAATAATAAATATAATTTCTTAATGTGAGTTCATATTGTTATGGGAAGAAGAAGACGTCAACACTTTGTGTGTGTGTGTGTGTAGTCGCTCTCTTCTCCAGTCTAATCCTCTCCGTTCCCTTAATAAAGCCGAAGTCACAATAGAGTTTGAGCTTGCGAAATTCTGTCATACGGCGCTATGAAAAGGGGCGGGATTAAACAAGATGATTAGACAATAAAAAAGTGAGCGATTGCTCCATGTTTTAAATTTCTGTCCAGAGAGGTCATGTTTTGATCCTGGATTGGTCTCACGCAGTCAAGTGATGCGATTTCGCAGGTCAGAGTTCACCAAGCTTGAACTTTGCACTGCAGCAACCTGCGAAACTCGAAGCATGACCCTGCGTTTCCGGTCTGGCGCATTCGCGTGCGTATGAATGGAAGTCTATGGGGAGTAAAGTCCAGTGTGACCGCGGCTTAATGCTTCTGTTACACTATAGTTTGTGCATTGCAAAATGGGCTGGATTAAACAAGATGATGAGACATTTAAAAAAGCGAGCAATTGGTCCGTGTTTTAAATTTCTGTCCAGAGAGGTCATGTTTTGGTCTTTAATTGGTCTCACGCAATGATGTGATGCAATTATGCAGGTCAGAGTTCACCAAGCTTGAACTTTCCAACGCAGAGAACTACAAAAACTTGTCGCACAAGCTTGCATCTCTGGTCTGACGCATTCACGTAAGTATGAATGGAAGTCTATGGGAAGAAAAGTGCATTGTGACCACAGCTTAAGGTGTCTCTCTGGCCCGATCACTAGAGAAAAACAGGTGTTATTTATTATTTCTGAATAGGCCACTGACCAGAAGCCGATGTCACAACCTGCCGCCCCCCTGCTCTCCCCACCACAATTAATAATAAAGTTTAGTGATTTATAATAAAAAAAAAATCAACAGTTTATGCCATTACAGCATAGAGCTGTCAACATTAAATAGATCCAGGTCGGTAAATATCCAATATGTAACAATGATTGACAAAATATTAAAGGGCAAATCATCTAAAATGTTTGGCAACAACAAATTTATGTTGAGCTAACTTTGGAAGTCACATTGTGTTCTGTCATAAATTACGGTAGGAAAGCTTTCACTAGGCTGTTACTATTTCAGAAGGTACACTTTTGTTTTTTTTTAGGTACTAATATGGACCTTTATGGTACAATATGTACTTTTTGAAAAGTTATTGCTCCAGTGACAGCTTTTGAACCTTTATTTCTGACAGTGTGGCTAATGAGCAAACTAATTAAACTGGTTCAATGTTTACCAGTATTAAAGATTTAGAAGGAGGTCTTGCTCTGGAGCACAGACACTGAGCAATGTCCACCTGAAGTTTGGAATTAGCCGTCCATTTTATTCTCCATCACTCACTAGAGTGAAGGGGATCTGGCCACTTCAAGCGGTCGATAAGTAGACATTAGGGGCCAGATCTCGCTATATGAAAGATAGGCAGTGGGGATCAAAATGAACAGGTTTACTCCCAGAGCTCTGGCTTAGAGCCATAAAAACACTAGAACAATAAGCTAAAGCCTGTTCCCATTAAATGGGAAAATTTGATGTTAACACAAAAGATTGATGGCCACATCCCTAAGGGTGTAAACCCCTGTATGGCTTCAGCTATGGGCCTGCTGTAAAGACATATTGAATGAGGATTTTCTAAAGCTTAGTAATCATTCTCCATATAAAGGCTAGCTTAATTTTATTATGTCACATCTGTCCATGGAGTTGATCATATGCACAGGAAATTACATCTGCAGGTTGTGAATGTCACTTTGGATATTGAGTTTAAGGACTTAGAAGACAAATTTACTTGTAGAAATCTTGTGAATCTGCTACAGGTCAGAAATAAAAAGTCTTTCTAAAAAAAATTATTGTGGCAATGAATGAAACATCTTTTGTGACAAATGAATCATCTTATTAGCATTGTCTTAACGTCTCCACAAGTCAGTTCTTTTTAGTGAATGAAAAGCAAACATCATAAAGGTGAGGTAGAGACTCAATAATTCTGATGACTCCATGATCCTTGTTTAATTAATAAAAACAAGCAGTGTAAAGAGTGTAGACTAATTTGCAAGCAAATAACTCTATGACTCAAAATTAGTTAGTGTTAACTAGTGAAATCTTTATTTGTACGTATTTACAAACCAAATTCTATAAGGTAGTTCTTTTTAGCAAAAAAAAATAAATTTTTAGCAAAAAAAAAATCAAATCAAAATGTGACCAGTGTGATTCATGACTTTTTTTTTACTAAATCAAGTGGCATGTCCGGACAGCACTGTGGCACAGTGGGTAGCATAATCCCCTCACAGCAAGAAGGTTGCTAGTTCGAGCCCCGGCTGGGTCAGTTGGCATTTCTGTGTGGAGTTTGCATGTTCTCCCTGTGTTTGCATGGGTTTCCTCCAGGTGCTCCAGTTTCCCCCACAAGTCCAAAAAAAAACATGTGGTATAGGGAAATTGGGTAAGCTAAATTGTCTGTAGTGTATGTGTGTGAATGAGTATGTATGTTTCCCAATGATGGGTTGCAGCTGGAAGGGCATTCGCTACGTAAAACATATGCTAGATAAGTTGGCGATTCATTCTTCTGTGGTGACCCCAGATTAATAAAGGGACTAAGCCAAAAAGAAAATGAATGAATGAATGAATGAATTAATGAAGTGATATGTCCAGGGTTGTCTGACTCAAGAACATTCTTTTATTTATTAATTTTCTTTTCGGCTTAGTCCCTTTATTAATCTGGGGTCGCCACAGCGGAATGAACCACCAACTTATCCAGCATTTGTTTTACGCAGCGGATGCCCTTCCAGCCGCAACCCATCTCTGGGAAACATTCATACACACTCATACACTACAGACAATTTGGCCTACCCAATTCACCTGTACCGCATGTCTTTGGACTGTGGGGGAAACCGGAGCACCCGGAGGAAACCCACGTGAACACGAGGAGAACATGCAAACTCCACACAGAAATGCCAACTGACCCAGCCGAGGCTCGAACCAGCGACCTTCTTGAGGCGACAGCACTGCGTGACTCAAGAACAAATGACTGTAATCTGTCTACTGTCTACTCTATAATTCTTCTTCTTAATATTATTATTATTATTATTATTATTAGTAGTAGTAGTAGTAGTAGTAATAGTAAATCAAAAACAGGCAGCGTGACTAGGGTAGTCTGATTCATGAATGAATGGAGGTGGTTATTTTTACTGAATAAACACCAATAGCAATTTCAGTGCAGTCAGATTCACAAATGACTCTATTGGACAGTTTGATTCATCAAAAACAAACAGCCTGATCAGTGTAGTCAGAATTGCGAACAAATCCCTCTAGTATCCCATTCTTTTTAGTGAATCAGATAAATGTAGCTTGACAAATGTAGTCTAATTTGCGAACAAATGATTCCGTGAGTTGGTCCTTTTAAATGAATCGAAAGCAGATAGTTTGATTAGTGCAGTCTAATTTGCAAACAAATTATTATGTGATTCGTTTCTTTTTAGTAAACACTATAACCAGTGAAGTCAGACTCCCAAATAAATCACATTTTGATTTTTTTTTCTTCAAAGTAAATCAAAAATAAACAATCGGTTCATTATAGTCTAATATGCAAATTAATGACTCTTTAAAAAGATCTGAATATAAGACTTATAGCATATCAGACTGCTTGTCTATATCACAAAGTGACATTAAGATGAACACTATTACTCAGAACATTTTTAATAATTGCTATCTTATATTATCTTAATATCTTTTTACCACATAATTATTTGTTTTTTTTTTATAAGGAGGCAACTAAAACATTTCAATTTCTCATCTTTAATTCTCATCCTCCAACTAGATCAGCATTAAACCAATATAAACCAAGCATCATGACAAAACAAACCAGGCCATTCCTTCTGGACCTATCAACTCTAATTGCTTCAGCTCAAATACATAAATGGCATCCCAATATGTTTCTCACAGTAGATCTTGTCTACAGTGAATAGCTCCTCCATGCAATTTATGCTGAATTCTGTTCCTGCAGTTGTGTTCGTTTAAATGGGCAACTCGCTGTAAACTCAATGTTTGACATCTCTTCCAGTGAGGAAGCAGAGAGCACTGCACCATTAGCCAGAATGCCAGTCCCTAATTAAATATTTCCAGCCTCAGTAAAGCCTCCATTCTGACATCTCATAAAATACTACAGAGGACAATCTGCCAGGCCAGTCAGCAGCAGAGACATTTTTTAATATGCTAAATAATGCAAGTGAAAAGATGCGGTCGTGGACAGATAGCCATATGCAGTGCAGCACATGCTTCTGGAGATCGTTTATTGTCTTTTTAATGCCACACTGTGCCCAGGCCCATCAATTTAACCTGTTATAAACCCCTACTTTTATCACTTTAACCTGTGTTGGCAACTGTTACCATGCACGGTGTTATCAGACAAGCTTTTACACTTTTTCAGAAAAAGTAAAGGGCAGGAGATGCAGTGCTTCATGGAACATTAATAAGAGAAATCATAACATGCAGTAAAATCCCACCATTCAGCTATAGGAACTAATTGACTTTTTAATTGGCTTTTTTTATTCTAAAAATGTGTGCTTATATTAAGTGGACTGTTGTAATTTTTGAGCATTTTCTAAAGATTTCTTGATTATCCCATTCAGATCAAGATATGTATTACCTAAACTCAAAATAAAATGGTAAGAGCTTTCCTTTTAAACTTTTTTAAAGAAATTAATAGTAATTAAGGAACTTTGATTGAACACAAAATCCTGTGCGATGTGACAAGGTCAATACAGGTTATGTTGTCTTTTGACGTTACATTACATTAAATCATAACATGGAAATGTGTGATTCATGTCAATGCCACATACTGTATCACATACTTACATTGTGACAGCCAAACCGCAAAGTGGATGAACTAACGAAAATTCACAAGCACAACCAGATTTGAAGCTCATGGCATATGCGCCCAAGACATATCACATATCACCAGCCATATCACCCTGTAGCCCAAGACCGGTTACTCGCTGAGCCTGGTCAGTACCTGGATGGGAGACCACATGGGAAAAACTAGGTTGCTGTTGGAAGTGGTGTTAGAGAGGCCAGCAGGGGGCGCTCAACCTGTGGTCTGTGTGAGTCCTAATGCCCCAGTATAGTGAAGGGGACACTACACTGTCAGTAGGCGCCGTCTTTCGGATGAGACATTAAACCGAGGTCCTGACTCTCTGTGGTCATTAAAAATCCCATGGCACTTCTCGTAAAGAGTAGGGGTGTAACCCTGGTGTCCTGGCCAAAGTCCCTCAATCGGCCCTTACCCATCATGGCCTCCTAATCATCCCCATCCACCGAATGGGCTCTATCACTGTCTCTTCACTCCACTAATAGCTGGTGTGTGGTGAGCGCACTGGCGCCGTTGTCCTGTGGCTGCCGTCGCATCATCCAAGTGGATGCTGCACACTGGTGGTGGTGTGGAGAGACCCCCCTCATGATTGTGAAGCGCTTTGTGTGTATGGCCATACACAATAAATGCGCTATATAAATACACATTACATTACATTACAAGAGATTTGTGCTGTTAGTGGCAAATCTTAGTAAAAATTAGATAACATGGACAGAAACTTTGAAACTGGATAAAGAAAATGTGCAGGGGAATTAGGTGGACAGAATCACTTGTCTAAATGTGAGGGGGACGTGATAATTTTTCAGACAAAATTAGTTGTTGTCATAGCACTGAATGCGCCACTTTTATGCTTTTTACTCTATTACTCTTTACACCGTGTGTAATGTAGCTGATTGTGAATGTAAAAGTTTGTAGTTTTAAAGTTCAAAAGTTAACAACTAATATAGTTATTAGTTAATATAGATAGTAAGGTGTACCTAATAAAGTGGCCTGTGAGTGTATTTTAGTAGCATATTTTGCTATAAGTCTCCATTAATTTCCATCCCAGATGGACATCTACTGTACTTGTTAATGCTGATGAAAAGTAATTGCAAGATCTCAAAATGTACAACCAAAAGAAAGTAGAACCTTACCACCGAGAAACAAGTTATGCAGGGTTTTTAGAAAAAAAAAACAAAAAGGTTTTTTGACCTTGGATGCATGTATATCTACAGTGTTGTAGGAGACCTTTGAAATGAGGGACTAAAATAGTTTCTGCAGCAATGCTATAGAATAACTACATCTTCACAAAAATACCTTTATTTGTATAAAGCTTGTGTGAGTGAGCAATAATAACCAAACAATAAGCAAATCTTGAGAGTATATTTGTATTTCTGTTTTATACAGTATCATACAGCAACCAATTCAAACAGCATATTATAAATCTCTGACATTTGTCTCACATACGCACAACAGTTGCCATTACAGATTAAGGGATTTACAACATAATCCTGTAAAAAAATAAAGAAGGAAACGACAAATGCATGTGTTCTTCAGAGACGTCGCGTAAAATCATGAAAACAGATATGGAAGGATCCCTGCAAGGAGATCAAAGTCTTGAAGCAACAGCGCAGTGCAGGCGCAGTGAGGAAGACAGATTCGTACCTGGAGAGCGATTTGTTTTTGCTGGGCTTTCAGAGAGGCTGTGATAACTGCATTATGTTGCCTGAGCTCTTCTGTAGTGGATCTCAGCTCAACAGCAGCGCTGCGGCTTTGGCCTGCGAGAGCTGAAAGCAGTAGAGTGGAACTATCAGCGCAGACCAGCACAGCACTCGCACCGTCATACCACACATATTCATATCACAACACTGAACAATATTTGCCATTCACTCCATTAAACGACTCCAAAAAGTGAAATGAGTTTCAAACGCAGCACAAGTCTCTATTTAAAGCCATGTGGGCTGCGTTTCTAGTACCACCTGAATGAAGTAGATACTGGACAAATACTTTACATGAACAATGACTTTGTGGAGAGTAATCCCATTTGTCCAGTAAAATGGAGAATAGTTTTATTCCAGCATGAGAGCTTTTCTAAAGCCGAGCTGCTAACGTATTCATTCAGAGAAATAATAATGCTCTTAAATGACCTGAAAAATCAGGATTGGTATAAAAGGTGCTTTTTTCAAGTCAGCTGTCAACAGAACTTAGTTAATCTTTGAATTGTGCATGCTGCAATTCTACATCTAATGGTTTTTAGTTGCAATTATATTAATGCTGTCTAAAAGGCACTGACATTTGCATACATGCTATATATAGACACACACACACATGGTATATATTATACAAGGTATTAACATCCTGTTGTTTATATATACAGTTGAAGTCAGAATTATTAACCCCCCCTTCAAATTTTTTCTTCTTTTTTAAATATTTCCCAAATGATGTTTAACAGAGCAAGGAAATTTTCACAGTATATCTGATAATATTTTTTTTTTCTGGAGAAACTTTTATTTGTTTTATTTCGACTAGAATAAAAGGACAAAATTATTAGCCACTTTAAGCTATATTTTTTTCGATAGTCTACAGAACAAACCGTCGTTATACAACAACTTGCCTAATTACCCTAACCTGCCTAGTTAACCTAATAAATCTAGTTAAGCCTTTAAATGTCACTTTAAGTTGTATAGAAATGTACACTACGGCCAATTTAGTTTATTCAATTCACCTATACCACGTCTTTATACTTGGGTGGGTGGGGGGGGGGGGGGGGCACCCTCTGGAAACCCACGCAAACAAGGTGAGAACATACAAACTCCACACAGAAATGCCAACTGACCCAGCCGGGGCTTAAACCAGTGACCTTCTTGCTGTGAGGCGATCGTGCTACCCACTGCACCAACATGACACCCTGTATAAACTTAATCTGCATTAC
The DNA here is from genome assembly GCA_903798195.1 of Danio kyathit. NCBI lineage: Eukaryota > Metazoa > Chordata > Actinopteri > Cypriniformes > Danionidae > Danio > Danio kyathit. The sequence goes on from LR812535.1 coordinate 38,179,290, forward strand.
ATTTTAAACTCACAAAAGTTACATTTTACCTCTAAAATGTGATTTTTGTAACTTTTTTAAAGTTTAAAAACAAACAGCAATAAATATATGCAAAGTTGAATGTTTATTGACTATTTTAAGTATGACATTCATATGTTATAGTTATTGCACATTGAATTCAAATATTTCATCTGTAATTTTCATCTGTAACGTTAATAAATAAATTTGCCCTTACGTTTTGTCAATCGTATTAATATTCTGCCTTATAAACAATTTTGTCCATAAAAAAACTTGTATCAGGTTTGATTTTTCAGTTTTTCGCATTATGAAAACATAGTCCTATATACATTTCTGGAGAGCGCCAAATACATTCCCGGAGCTACATTTTTTTTTTGCAGTTTTTGTTTTTGTGAATCCACCAGAGGCCTCTGTGTACAGTTTTTGAGATCTCAAATTTCTCTCATGAGTGCCATTCGTGCTTGCTTTTCTCACGTAAATCCACCAGAGGCCGCTGTCGACTGACTGACTGACCAACTGATTCGCCAACCTACCCACTTCCCTAAACCCAACCGACAGTGTTTTGAAAAGCAATCAAGAAAAAAACAAAAGCTCTCTCATTTTTACCACGTTTTCAGATTTTACCACATTCTCACTCTGTTATTTACTTGTTTATTTTATCTTATTTTGTCTAACCTGCTTTCTGGAATTGTTCTTAGCTGGACTTAAACCCTGTCGTCGCGGTCAACTCCTTTTTGCGTCTCAAGTCTGTCAACGTATGCTGAGAGCCATTGGACAAACTGGTAACAGCGGGAAAATCATCCATATGGAGGTAAGCGGTCAGCTGGTAAGCATGAAAAGGAACGGCATCATACCACCTTGTAGCATTAGATTTAAAAAGGAAATACAGCCATAGGTACCTCTGGCTACATAATTCATGATCTCCAGAAATGTATATAGGGCTACGTTTTTAGATTGAGCCTATATGTTGGCTTTGACAGTTCAGAACCACCGTACAAGTGAAAGGCAAAATACAGAATCCAATCACTTTATGACAAATACAGTGCATCAATTAATACAAAGAAATACGAAAAGACACATTTGGACTTCAATGTGCAAAGATCTTTACACTACCAGATCTGTAAACTCAAAAAATCCTGAGGATCATCAAAAGATTTAGAGTGGCCCAGTTATTGATATCTGTCAATAACTTTTCAGCTCAACCAATAGCTAGAGTTGGGGGTGTAGCAAGCAGACTGAACAAGAAGGGTGTAAACGGAGTGTGGGCTGTGGGCTGTACAAACCGCCTGGAGATATAGTTGATTTATTTAATGTGTTGTACATGACATGGAGTCCAACCTATTGTGTTTTATTAATGTCTACATTTACCACAAACCTAAACTCAACCTACTTGCGGTGCAACTCCCTCCCACTTGGAGGCCTCTGGGCTGCAGTAATAACTTAACTAAACCATATAAGACAGTATGAGACTTTCGTTTACAAAATTCATAGACTTTCCATAACACACAGAGACAGGTATAGCAAGGTAATAGGTAAAGCAAGTCTATATACTAACATTGCTTTTACACGATGAAGGAATTCAACCCAGGCTCATTCTGAAAACGTACCTCTATATACATTTCTGGAGAAATATGTCCCAGGAGCAACTTTTTTTGCAGTTTTTGTTTTCGCGAATCCACCAGAGCTAAACTATGCAGAGCTGCGGCCCTCTAGGAATTGAGTTTGAGACCATTGGACTGACCGATCGACTGACCCACCCTCCGCCTTCCCTAAACCCAACCAATAGTGTTTTCAAAAGCACCGATTGACCAGCGCCCACCCACTTCCCTAAACCCAACCAACAGTTTTAAAAAGCAATCCAGAAAAAGAAAAGCCCTCTGCTGATTTTTACCACGTTTTCAGATTTTACCACATTCTAACCCTGTTATTTACTTGTTTATTTAATTTTTTTGGCTTCTGTTTTTGTCTTACCCACTTTCTGGAATCGTTTTTTGCCAGACTCGAACCCCGTCGTCGTGGTCAACTCCTCTCTGCCTCCTAAGTCCGCCGACGTACATGGCAAGCTAACTGGACAAACTGGTAACAGTGGGAAAGCCGTCCATACGGAGGTAAGCGGTCAGCTGGTAAGAGTGAAAAGGAACAGCATAATAAAGCCCCGTAGCGTTAATTTTAATGACAAAATGCAACCATACGTACTTCTGGCTACTTAATTTGTGATCTCCAGAAACGTATATAGGGCTACGTTTTCAGAATGAGCCTGTCTTGAAAGAATTTGATAAATTCTCCTGTAAAAATAAGCTAAGTTTATGACCCCCCTACAACCCCGCTAATCCTAACTCATTGCTTAGAAAACGCACAACACAAATCACAACAATTTGTCTCAGACATAATTGTGGAAAGAATAATTCATCAGTAATACGAAGCAATATTTTAGCCCTATAGTAAACAGCATGAAGTGCTATCTCTGGACCATTACTGACACGACAGGTTACAAAGGCACTTGTATGCATTTACAGAATGAGAGAGGAGTATGAGCTTTAAAAGAGGCCAAGCAGGCCTGCAAACACATCATTTAACACAAGCAGCCTGCAATCCCCAGAGGGAGGTCAATGCAAGAACATGAGGAAAACATCATTGCTCTCTGTTCTCTCAATGAGGCTTTTAGGTTTCTGCAGCGATATCATTTTTTGGTTGTTCGAAAGATTGAATGTTGCAGTGAAGAAGGTGGATAGCCCTGTGTGTGATACAGATGAAGAAAAATAGAGTGGATTCTGACTGAGAGGAGCGAGTGATGGAGAGGGCAGGAGAAGATGAGATCGCAAGAAAGCAATATAGATTGAGGAAAGAGGCTGAGAAAACCCAATTTTGAGATCAGCGAACGTTTTCCCGCTAATAGCCGTAGAGTATTTGCAATGAACTGGATATGATGGTCAAACCTGTTACCGCTGATTCTCTTCTCATCTGTTGCTGTAGTGAGTGGCTCATTTACTGTCGTTACTGCTGTTTCACTGTTATCAGAGCTGTTTTACAACCTGTGATTCAGCTCATAGTAGAAACACTTTCGAATTTAAAGGCTACAATATGTTGCAGTTTCATTTGGTGATGCTAGTGGTGGAGGAATTACATTCTTCACCCTTGAACGGAAGAAGATGACGTTTATTGTAGAAATGGCTCCCTTTTAGTTCAGGAGAAGGAATCGTAAGTGAATTGACCACAAGTTGAACATTTAAAATGAATTTACTAGAGGAAAAAATGTATAATGGTATTTTGAGAAATCAAGTCTTCCACCAGCGTGGTTCATAAATCATTCTGTGTCCATAGGGAAATCTATTAAAGCATCAACTTGTTTACTTTTTCTTGATAAAATTTACAAATACTTGGGTTCATTTCTCAAATAAATTATCAGTTACCCCATTGCTTAAATTTAACTTTGAATATATTTTCTAGTTTAGTTCCTAGAAATTAATTTCCGAATGACTAATAATGCCTTTTTTTTTTTTGAACAACATGGATATTCGTGTCGGTAGCCAGAATTTTTCTTTTTAATTATTTAATGTAGTTTTTAAAGTAAAAAAATATTTTTTAATAAAGTGTAATTTAAAAAAACTATGGCCAGTAATTTGAATCCCATGGAGCCTCAAAGCCGTCAGGCGTTGCCGAACTGCATTGTGAATGCCGCTTCAGTGGCATTGCTCGCTGCAGAAGTTGGGAACTTCTCACCTTCTTAATCGCCAATGAACGTGTCAGCCAATCAGATCGCTTTAGGCAAATACACCAGCTTAGACAGTAATCGATTGCGAACTAATTTCATTGGCTGATGCTGCTATGATGATCGCGTCAATCTCAACTTCACACACGTCCTCGGTCAAGCATTGACGCTGAAGCCCGTGTGAATCAGGCGTGAGGTTCTAGACTAGCTGGCCAAATTAACCAGGACGCCCTGTATATTGGCCATTATTGATTTGTCCTGTGACCTCCCATTCCCTATTTTTGCCATTACATTTTTTTGAATATAATTGTCATAGCTGTCACTTCACAACAAAAGGTGCTAATCCCTTCACATCTGTGTTTTTAAGGCTGTTTACACTGGTCCCTGCATTAGTTTTATTCTGATCGGATATAAATCCGATCGCTCGGATAACTTCAGAAGGTGGTCTGGGACGCATTCCAAATGAAACTGGACGAGTCTAATTATTTGTTTTTAGACGAAATGAATTTAAATCAAATAAATTATGACCTGGAGAAAATCTGACATGCACCTGTTTAGAGAAACACCTGTAGGTGCACTTTTACAGCCAAACACACATAAAAGTGCAAAATAAATAAATACATTCTTTTTTACTATAAGCATAAAACATAAACATAAAACAAAAAGCCCAAGTAAAAATTTTGCATGCCATATTATATGAAAATGTTTGAATAATAATGTCTGTTTGAATATAAATTACCTATTACATATTCAAGCATGTGGTGCTGTGATGAACAACCACTAATACAATCTAAATATGTACTCTAAGTTAAAATAATTGTTATCAATATTGTGCATATTGATTATTACAACATATTGCATTACTGAATTTCACCATATGTCTACCTCTAGGGGAAGTTCCCATAAAAATTTTAATAATTAAATAAATAAATAAACAAATAAATAAATGAATAAATAAATAAATAAATAAATAAATAAATAACATGAAGTGTGTTTGGACTGACACATTTTTACACAAATCTGACACAAATTTACACATCATCTTAGTAAGAAACTTGACAGAACAGTTATAATTTTTGTTAATGCAAAACGCATGCACATGATTCCAGAAGACGAGCTAATCCAGCACAAAATATTTTATAAAATGTCACCAAAATACAAAATGTGGGGAAAAAGTGCAAAAAAGGTCCACTTTTAATGAAAAAGAACACCCCATCCCCCCACCCCTTTCACTAGGCTGGCTGATATTTTAGATTCAAATGTACTGTATCTTAGGTGCTGTCATCATTGGTTTAGTTTTTTTTGTTGTTGCTGTTTTTGATGTTAAGATAAATTAAGTACTATATAAAATTGCATGCGTATACACATTAATAGGCCCTTTTTAGGTATGCTGTTAACTATTCATTAAAGTAAAATCAGCCAATCACATAGTAGCAACTCAATGCATTTAGGCATGTATAGTAGCTGCGGTCAAGGTGATCTGCTGAAGTTCAAACTAAGCATTAGAAATAGGAAAAAAAGTAATTCAGCTTTCAGTTTTTAGGATTCAGACGATCTACTGGGATTCCGAAGGTTTACATAGAATGGTCCAAAAAAAAAGAGAACATACCCAGAAAAGTTCAGTTCTGTGCACAAAAATGTCTGATTGATGTGAGAGGTTCAAGTTAATAGAAAGACAACTATATTTCAAAAATCCACTTTGTTACACCCAAGGTCTGCAGAAGAGCATCTTTGAACACACAACACATCAAACCTTGAAGCAGATGTATAGGATTGCAAGCTTAGCTTCATGGATGTGCATCTAACACATCTTTTGCAACTGTGTGACACAATTACTGTCAACAAGGATCAACCTTTCTTGTAAAAAATGTTTGTCACTCTGTGTTGAATCTCTGCCTTGGAGAATTAAGGCAGTTCTGAAGACAAAAGGCAACATTTCAAAGGATTCCACTTGCATAAATCTCAACACATCTAATAAAAACATTTCAAAGAATCTGTATTCAAACCACAGATCAAGGCCTTGGGATATTCATAGAGATACAGACTGCTCCTTATATACAAAACTATCTGAACTAGTTTCCATCTATTACCGTAAAATCTTCTCTCTTTTCATCTCCCCAGCTAGTTAATGCTTTCTCTGTGTTTTGCATAAATGAAACTTTCGAAGCGGTGCACACAGGTTGCGGAAGCCTCATCTGCCTTCTCTCCTGTTTGAGTGGGTCATATAGGGGAAGGTAAATAAAGTATGAGTCGAACGTATGTACTATAGGTTCAGTCTGCCTGACTTATTATAGCATGACCCAGCTTCTCTCACTCTGTCCTGATGAGAATATGAGACCTTCTTACCTGAAGACACACTAACACATATTGTACATGTACAGAAATAGGAATGATTCCTCACACGTAAATACTCGTTTACCTGACAACAATGTATTAAAGCGGAAAAACTTTTCTTTTGTGTTTTTGACAAAAAAGGTCAAACTGTATGGCTAACTTCCATCAAAATAACCAACGTGACCACATGCTTGCAGAGTTATACTGTTTAGGATCTGCACCAAAATATCCAAAATGGTAGTATGGCTCACACTGTGCGATTTTTATTTTATTTTATTTTATTTATTTATTTTATTTTTTTAATCCTGAACGATTGTAGCATGTCAGACTGCACAAACATGGCTCCCATGTCACACTGTAAGATCTCAGCTGTCATAAAGTCAGACTAAACGTCCATGAAGACGCGCCGAACACAAAACAAGAAAACGCCCCCGGAGTTTGATACTTTCACTATCCAGCTTTCTGAAAATATTCCTCACAGCAAACGTAAACAATGTGTAGCGGCAATTTTGCACACGCCGTGTCTCAACAGTAAAACCATTAAGAACAAAACTGTTTTGACATTTTCCCGCTGTCGTTTGAATTGTCGCATGGATTGCGTCATCAAATTCGGAGCTCATATGGGTTCATGGATTGCCGCTCATCGCAGCTGTTGTCACACTGGAGGAAAGTGTTTGATATTTTCTGACACTGCCAGAACTTCATCAGAGGAAAAATCTTTTTTTTGGAAAATTGGATTTTTCAAATTTGTCCCAAATGATAAAATCGTGGCTGAAGTCTCTCAGTGTGGTTTCAGGCCTGTGAAATATCATTGCGCCTGCTGTGGTCCTTCCTTCCATTGATTATTATGCTGGAATGAGAGTATACTGTAGTTCCTAGCCATCTCGGCTTAGAAAATAGTAGCTTTTCCTTTTCCATAGGTCTTAGTACACACAGTAACTACAGAGGAGTCAAGCTTTAAATAGAAAAAATGTCAAAACTGTCATTTTTGAATGGAATGCAAATGGTCTAAACCAATTCAATAATCTATGCTAAGCTAAAAGTGCTCCTGCCAGGCCTGGAGATTGGCTGAATAAATTAAAAAATGGTACAACGAAACTGTTTAATTCTTTTGGCAGTTGTAACATTCTTTTATAAATGGAATTTTCTTTTACCTTGTGCATTCTCGTTGATGCCATTTTTCAACACTTACAGTATTTACATATTACCAGTGGTGTAAAGTAACAAATTACAAAAACTCAAACTACTGTAATGCAGTAGTTTTTCTTAGGAATTGTAATTTACTAAGTAGTTTTAAAAATGTGTACTTTTACTTTCCCTTGAGTACATTTTTAGTGCAGTATTGGTACTTTTACTCCACTACTTTCCTTCAACCTGCAGTAACTACATTATTTGTTCTTGTCTATGGGGATTGGAAAATTCAGTCCTGTGATTCCTGTCCAATCAAACAGCACATAGAAGGTAAATGGCATCCTAATGAACTACCTCAAGACAAACTGTTTGGAAGCATTAAAAGTGTCCAAGAAGATATCCAAAATTTTTACACGCATTGACCTAGAGACTGTTTAGATGCATGTCACTGATGAGAAAATGACAGATGTTTACTCTATGAAGACCGAAATGGCCTTAAACACCTAGCAGGCACAAGACATCAACATGACATCAGATTGAAGTTGTACCCCAACGTCGTGGGGACGTTGCATTTTGTTTGGAAATGAAAATCGTGTTGATGTCAGAACTCAGCGTCTAACCTAAAATGAATTAAATATCAACGTCTAATGATGTTACAGCTTGATGTTTTGCAGACATTACCACTATGAAGTTTTTCAGACATTAGATTTTGATTGCCATACCTGACGAATAAATGTCAGTATTTGACGTCAATATGATGTTGGTTTAATGAATTTTGGCCACCTGACGTCACGACCAAAATCAAACCTAATATTAACATCTTATGATGTTGTGTGCCTGCTGGCAATAACTAAATGCACTACAGAATGTTACGTTTACACACATCCACAAATTTCATGTAAATGCATCAGGTTTTTACAGCATAATACTCACTACTCTTGAGTACTTTTGAAAGTAATATTTACAACAGATACTTTTACTTGCACTCCATTTTTTTAGGCAAGTAATGGTACTTTTACTTAAGTATGATTTTTCATATCTTTTCACCATTGCATAATACTTTTTGTTGTCAACTCTTAAATCTTAAAACTCTCAGCACAAGGGTGATGTCTGCTTGTTTTTTTTTTTAAATCAGATTATCACTGCAAAGTTGTTTCCGACATCTCTTAACTAAGCAAATAACTAATTAAAATGGCATTTATATCAGCCAGGTGGTGATTTGTCATTGATTCACCTCCAGTCTCTTGTAGTATGTTACATTGGAAATTCACACCAGGCAGTTGTTTTGGATTTGTAAATGTGTTGTCACATGCACATTCACTCAGCGTGGCCAGACTCGACTCCAAGTTGTGCATTTTCAGATGTGGTGCCTTGTGTGAAGCTACAAAAAATGTCACGCACACCAAAGCAAACTTCCGACAACACTGTTTTGACATCACATTCACTGCGTGCACCCAAGGGAACTTGCGGACATGTCGAGTATAAATCAGCCTTGAGAGTGAACTCATGAATCCCCAGTGTTGTGAAACACCACCACAGGGTTTCTGAAATTTACATTTAGCCTCTTAAAATACATACTAAATGACATAACAATTCCTCCAATTGAAGAATCACACACACAGTATGTGCAAAAATGTGTGTGTGTGTGTGTGTGTGTGTGTGTGTGTGTATTTCTCATCACATACTCAACTGTGCAATATAAAGGTGTTGAGAAATCCCTTTCACCTCGGTATCTTCACTCTCATTAATCTAAAATAAACCTACACCCAGCAGTGCAATATTACTCCAAGACACTGTGGATTTTAAGATTTTGGCTGCAGCCGCTTAGATTTGATATAAGTTACACAATTTCTACTCCAATAAATAAGACTAGGATCTGAGGAGCTTATCCTAGACTGAAACAGAGGAGAAAAAAAACCCTGAACTAATTCTCAGCTGCCTATATAGTGATTTATTCCAACTGAGTCAAGATTCTTAGCAGTTTTATAATGAAACAGGGCAGTAATAGGAGAAATGCACCCTGCAAATTAGGTGAAATTTCCTTGTCAACATCACCATTGTCCTCCAAGTAATGACTGCAGAACATCTGCCAAAGTGGAAAATGCACAATATTGGAGCCAACACCAATGCTAGAACTAGAATTCCCAAAGGATACTAAACAACAACCTTGACACGCTTGTAGACATTTGCAGTCTAGATTCTTCTATGCTTGTTAAAAAGTAACACTTGTATTCAAGCATATGTTGACTTAAATATCCATTACACTGCCATTTCCATTTAATATGAGATTGTTGTGGTCAACTGATGGCAAGCAAGCAACCTTAACAAAATAATTTATGATTTCTCTCACAAAAAAGTGTTACAATTTTGATTAAGTATGCACTTTCTTTTGTATTGTGAACTTATAGAACTTATGGAAATAGTTTTAAATTTGTGTTTGCACAGACAATTCAATTGTTGATTCAGTTTTTGATATCATTTTTGACAACGGTTACATTTTTTATTTCTATGTGGTCACATATAAATTCTTACACATAGTTCTTTAAATGCTGCTATAAATCTTTAGAAGTTGCTGGTGTAAGGTCCACCCATTTGGCCCAATGTAGGTGTCCACAGGTGGATGAAGGTTCACTGCGTGTTCGGTCTTTCCAGCACACAATGTTGTTTTAGTTTAAATTTAACTCATATCTGATTAAAATGGCTCATTTGAATTCTGCCGTAGGCATTCAGAATATGTGTGCTACCCGAATAATAAGTCTTTGAGAACGGGTTTCTCAAGCCAGGTGGCGCATTAGACCAGGGGCTCATCTCCTGTTTCTAAAATGCATCACAAACTGCTTGAGAAACTGTTCTACTATGATAATTGGTGATGAAAATAAATGATGTTCAATAAGATGTACTTGTGTTTACTAACTGTTTATTCAGTTAAACATGAATTTTGAACTGTAGGCCTACATAAGCTCGAAACAGCGATTTTTGATTATCTTAATCCGACTAAAGTCAGAACTGAACTGAACAGAAATGGAATTAAGACATGTGGAGTATGCAGATATTAGTGGCATTGCTGAAGTAAACACCGCTGTCTTTAGGACCTTTCGCCATATTTTCTGACAAGATCCACACGCGGCTGTCAGTAAAGGACCGCACACACACACACACACACACACACACACACACACACACACACACACACACACACACACACACACACACACACACACACACACACACACAAAATCGCGAAATCTTTCTATTTGGCATGTGTTATTGAATTCCATAACATGCTCACCAGTCCTTACTCCTTATTTGTGTCTAATAACCCAGTTTGTCACGAGGGCATGAATGAAATGTTTATGAGTTAAAGTGAAACTGCCGCACTGCAGTTAGAGTCAGGCATCTTGCTGATTTGATTCAGAAGGGCACTCTTTTGTCAGACGGCTCATCGGTCAGTTATACATCTGCGCTAATATATCAAGGTGAAAGTCATCATAGCTTGCGTAGAATAGACCCAGCTCCCAACCCAACTTTGCGAAGATTAACGGCAATATTTTTTTTATCGCACAATAAGAGTCTCGCGTTAACGCAGCACGTTAATGCCAATAACGACCCACCACTAATATATATACTGTATATATATATATATATATATATATATATATATATATATATATATATATATATATATATATATATATATATATATATATATATATATATATATATATAATTTAGATGAATGTTAGAACCTTTTGTCTTTACTCGTAACTATTACATTTGTTCATTCGGATGCTCATGTCGCTCAGAGGAATCCTCGGTGGATGGCGCCCCTCACGGTCACACTCTCGTCAGTCTTGATTATTAAACAGAGGTAATTGACTAATACTTTTAGATGGCTGCTTCTATGCTTGCTCATTCTAAAGTATTTTTGATTAGCCCCCTTAGATGTACACCCTTGAGGTAAAGGTAATCGTATTTCTAATCAGAGGTCAAGGTCATTATTATAAATACAACTGACTTCTCTATAATAATTTTGGTTTAGCCAAGCTCATTACATGGTTTCCCATGTATACTTAATTTAGACCAACATTACTTTCAAACAAGGGTCAGGCATGTGTGGAACAACAAAAGGCATTTGCATTTAGTAGCATGTTAGATCTGAAGAGTTACTGTTTATAGAGAACAAATGGTAATTTGAATAGAAGCCCCCTAGGTAAAGGCACACCCTTAGCAGTGGTTCGAAAGATACCCGAAGTTATATATCTATTATTTTGATTATGTATATTTCTGAGGGAATGAGACATTTCAAATGATATCAAACATAATAGATAAATTCACTTGGATTGATGTAGAACGTTCATATTTTGAGATGACCATTCTGTGTGAGTTGGATGAAGAGGAGGGTGAGTGAACAGAAGGAAGTGCAGGAGATGCTTCAAATGTAAATGAAGGAAAGGAGAGGAGTGAGCTTTCCCGCATTCCCACCTGGTCGGGTGTGGAGCCAATTGTCTCTGTGTTTCCAGCCCATGCTTGCATTGTCAGACATCAAAGTATCTGTGGTGTCTCAAATCTTACACTCCATCACAAGATATACCTAAATACGCATGAAAAAGTAGCTTGATTTAGAACAAAGATGTTTAGGCCACAATGTGGACTCAAGCATAGACTTTATAGTATGCTGATCTTTAACTTCCCATGCTCCATTCTGTCATGAGGCAATGTGGTGTGGTGCACTCTGGTAATAACTGGTTCCCTAATGCTGCACCCTTGGGAGCAGAAATGCAAGACCCTGTCTACCCATAAGGCAAAGCGTTGGAAAGCATTGTCTGCTCAGCTGATCTACACTGTCTTGGGAATAGGAAAGAGGTGTCTTTGAAGTCTAGCGCTCTCATAAATCACAGCAGCCTCAGTCAGTGCATTGCCTTCCTGGAAGCTCGTTTAGAGGCAGCAGGCTCTTGTGATTCCTAATTACGCTATGCAGATTATGTTAATGTGCATCTATCTGGTGAACAACATGGTGTGGTTAATTAGAAGACAAGACATCGGTGCTGTCAACCCTCATAGTGTTATTTTCTCCAGACAGTTTACAGGTTATAAAATTTTAAGGCACAGCTAGAGCTCTGTAACAACTGTGTCTGGAGGCTTGTATGGATTATTTGGCTCGTCCTCAAGGATAAGTGACCACATGCAGTTTAATTCGTTTTAATGGTTTGTTCGACGGCGATAATCAAGGTGCTTATTGGTGAGTAATCTGTGGCGTGTGGGGTAATGAATTTACTGACACAGGTCATAAAATCTGTGACTGCCACCTGAAAAAGCTGTATTTTTTTTGTATCTTTGTCAATTAATTTCTTTTTAGATGTTAGATGTTAGTCTGTTGGATTTAGGGATATCTATAATCTAGTGTGCTTCAAAACAGTGACAAAGTTTGCATTTACAGGATATAAACCTGATTTAAACATCCAAAGCTCGCAGTTTGCCATTTTCACCTAAATTGATCAACAATTCTTTTCATGTCAACTCATAATTCAGTTTCTCATCAAATCTTGACCAATCAAATGCTCTCTAGTATCTGACATGCCGCGCTTCCTTTAAGTCGCTTCTCATTTGCTTTTCATTTGATCCATTTGATCTCAACCACTCTCACTGGCAGAACTGTGAGAAAAACAAAATGTTATTGGCTGTATTTTTTAAGGGAGGGGCTACTCTATGTCCCACCCTTTCTTCATTTTCAGGTCAGATTACATCAGATATTGAATTAAAAAAAACGCACATTTCAAAGTACTTCAAGGGACCTTTATGGCGCATTTCCACTGAGTGGTAGAGTACGGTACAGTATGGGTCGGTACGGTACGGTTCACCTACGGTTTCCACTGCTAAAAGGGTGCCAATGGTACTTTTTTGGGCATGATGTACAACAAAAAGTTTCAGTTGACTTCATTCTCGCTCAAGGAAATCTCGCTTAGCGTAAAGCTGTAGGGGTCGTTCATATATCATATGAGAAGCATTTCTCACAAAACAGATGCTTTACACACATAAATACTTGTGTATAAATGTTCATTACTAACTTTCCTATGAACAGGATTTGATTATAACTGCAGATCAATGCTAGTGCGAAATAGACTACTGTAAAGTCTGCAATTATATAAAATAAATAAATAAATGCAACATATATGAACACATACAGCCACTTACAGTCTACAATACGTTACCAATTACAGAAAAACTACACACAGCATACATTTAATCCTTATTTGGGTTCAAAAACAACACGCAACATATAGCCCAGTCAGTGCAAACCTCTCATCTGTATCTTTAATCTTCATCAGCACATGTAACCTCTTGTTAGAAAGTAATTCCAACATTCCGAGTTCATAATAGTTCAAAAGGGGATAATAATAGTTAAACATGGCAGTTTGTTCAGGTTGCTGAAATAATCATTTGCTCCTTTGTTTTTTCCGGCTTCTCCTTTCTTTTTTCACACGTCACTGTCGCGATTGTCTATTTCTGAAAAGATCGGATGTCAGAATCACTTCAGTAATCACGCACACGTTATTATCATCAGCTCAAGAAGTTTTTTATTTCAAATATAGGTGTGTGGCGAACGCAAGCGAGAAAGCAAAACCGCTCGCGCTTTAGACGGCCTTGTAAAAAACTACGGGGTACAAGGTAGATTCTGCTCTTCTTCTTGGCTTTGTGGCTGTTCATCAAGACGACAAGGTTTGTTTGAGCTTGGGTCAACCATGGCTCATTATTATATGTATATATTATTACGGTGTAATGTCTCGGCTGTGTTTTTAAAAATGGCAGTTTCCTTGTTTTCATTCATTGCACGAGTGAGTCTTTGCGCCTTTGGGTACCCTTTTGTTGTGCTAAGTACCCTTTGCAAAGGGTACCCAAAAATTGGTACGGTACGGTTCGCTTTTAGGTACATTTTGACAGTGGCCATAAAAGCGTACCGAACTGAACCATACCGTACCACTCAGTGGAAACATGCCATTAAAGAAAACATTCCAGGTTCAAGTTAAACACAATCGCACACGTGGACCAATTTTTGAATGGTTAAAAGCTGATTTAATTGTTTTTTTTTTTTTACAACCCCCCCTATCAGAAAAAGTTGGGAACAATATGAAAATAAAAAAGTAGTGATTTCTAAATTTGCTTTGACTTGTATTTCATTGCAGACAACAAACATTATTTAATGTGTTCCTTATGATTTTTATATGTTTTCTTTTTAAGTTTTTTTATTATTAAAAAATTCACATACTGTATATTCCAATTGTAGTTTTTGCAATACATTTTAAAAAAATTGGGACATTAGCAATAATCAGGTAAATTGGTTAAATGATGTGATTTGAAACAGGTTATGTCAACAGGTGATTGTAATTATGATTTGGTACAAAAGCAGCATCTATGAAAGGTTTAGTCCTTGAGCAAAGCTGGGCAGAGGATTGCCAATATGTTGTAAAACTGTCAAAATGAGGAAATTAAGGAAAAATAATTTGATCTGGGGCTGTACAAATGATTGTTATATACAGTGCTTTGGTGCTTTCATCATAACATTCTGACAAAATTAGTAAAGTAATTTTTTACTAGGGCAGTGTAAACCAAACACTGACATTATCAAATCTCTCAAATATGGCCCAATCCCAATTCTATTTTTGTACCCTTGCAACAGAGTGGGAAGGGCTTCAAAATTTGCCCCTAGGAAATGGGACACCACTACAGTACCTGCACATGTCATCATATGTCATTGAAATCTCTTGCTTCAGGATATCGGTGACTGCTGTAGTTATTCCAGTTGCATTATTTTTTTTAGTATTTATCTTCAGGAAATCACTTTGTTACACATGTTAGCATAATGACATAATGTGGCAATAAGATCGTATTTGTACTGTGCATTTACACTGGGGCCATATTCATTTAAAACATTCATCTTAAACGCACAAAAACAACATTTAAAGTTATAGCAGACACTGTAAAAAGGTCATTCCCAGCCACTAGATTTCTGACAGGGTATTCAAGTGTTAGATGTGAAAGTATGCTATGAGACTGCTATACAGGAGTTATTATTAGAGATTGTAGATGTGAAATTTAGCGGTTTTTATTTTAATGGTTGGAAAAAAAAAAACATGGCGGTAAAACATAAACGGCATTGTGGATATATTGTAACATATGCTTGTTTGTTGTAAAAATTCATAATAATGACAAAAAATACTAATTTGTGCACTTCCTGACTTCCATGTGCAGCATGCTGCCATTCTAGCTGGTGTATTCTGGGAAATTTTCTTACCCTTTAGTTTTGAGTGTGGTCCTGAAAAATCTTCGTTTGAAGGGGTATCTAGCCCTTCCCCTTAGCCCTATGCCTTCAAGTTAAAGAGTATTGGGGTAAGGGGAAGGGCTAAGAGGTAGGATTGGGCCTTAAAGTTATGTAATCATTGCCACTACAGGTAATTCAGAAAAATAAAAAGACGGCTTGATGATGATGTGAAGGACTGTGGAATCATGAGAGTTGTCATATCTCATATTAGCCTTATAGTGCTATACAGTATATATTCAAAGCATTTTGTGTGTTTTTTTTTTGTTTTAGCAATAGCTGGAACAATAATATGAAATGTTATGAAATGGATGGATCAAAATGCAACTCTGACACACGATTGGCTGGAACACATTGAGGTCAAAATCGAGACTGAAATTCACACCTGCAACTGTGTCTGGAATGCAGCAAGACAATTTTAGACAATTAATGAGAAACAGATCCTGACTGTCAGTAACAAGTATCTTATCTTAAGCGATGTGTGGTCGGGACCCTCACTCCATATACACAGGGTACTATTTAGATATAGAGTAAAGGACTTGAGTTGATGTGATGTCTATACAATCAAACTCTCTGAGATACATTAGCCAGTGTTATATTATTTTTCCATTACATCAGTATTTCATTAAGTGATTTTCAAAATTAAAACCATGTTAAAAATACAATCCATTAACTTAATTTCACACAGGGACATTTTGTATTAAATAGATCATCTAGAGTCACACAATACATGTTAGGTTTTTTTTTTCAAATCAGAATTTGGAATGAATTCCAGTCATTCATAATTAGGTTGCATGTTCAATTCACACTTTACCCACCTAATGTTAATTGCAAGTCTTCAATTGTGGATACTCATTAAAATACTCATTGGCAAAACCCCCAGAGTTTTATGTGTCTTTTATGACTTATATGGATGACTTTCATGGTCTAATAAAGGGTTAATCATTAACAATTCCCAGTGATCCTCAGGTAGCTGTGAGCTTCAGTATGGGTGATATTACCTTATTTCCACAGATCTGTTCCTCAAGATCAATTTTTAATTTACTGACAGTTCAACTAATAACAAATCCAATTACACAGCAGCTGCTTCCAGATAGACTTATTGGAGCCTGTGTTTTTAGCATCTGAAAGAGAGAAGACCCCATAAAGGGGAGAACGGAGTATTTTTCCTTCTCGTGTGTAGAAAGCGTGCGGTTTGCTTATTAGCATTCAGCGAAGGAAAGCGTAAAGCAGTGGAGGGAGGGAGAGTGGAACGGTGAGAGAGGACATTTCAGAGGTTGCTTGGGATAAACCTAAAGGTCATTTCAACCACCAAGTGTCAAAACAACATCAATTCATGACGATTGGATGCAGAAGTAAACTAAGCCCTCAAACTCTCTCCTCAAAAATCATTTCAGACATTCTGTCAGATCACGGACTCAAGCACTGGCCATCCAAGTTATTTTTCAGTATGCACATGCACTGGTTGCCTTACATTTTTTAGGCAAATTAACCCTACGAAAATTCATTAAACTTACTTAAAACTGACTGTTTGCTGAAAAAATGGAAACAATTCAATTAGATTAATAAGTTGTTAATTGTTAATGACTTAGCAGGTTAATTAATTCTTAATCACATATTAATTTCACAGTGCGTATACAAACATTGTAATGTGTGGTAGATATTCTCCGGCTTTCCCCACAGTCCAAAGACATGTGCTATATGTGAATTGAATAAACTAAATTGGCCGTGGTGTATGTGTGTGAATGTCCACTGTGGCAACCCCTGATTATTGCTAAATTGTGAATTGTCAACTGATTTTAGGACAATGTTTGATTATCATCAAATTTCAAAAACTGTCAGAACATTCCAGACACAACATACGTTAAAAGTTTTATAATATATTGAAAAATAATTTTTCCAGCTCCTAAAATGCTATTCTCTAAATCAATGGCCAAAATGTACACTGTAAAAAGTGATTAGTTGACTTTACTTAGAGTAAACTCATTGCCTTATAATTATTAAGTAAACAAACTATGTGCATAATTATAAAAAATTAGATGAGTCAAAGGGTTTACTGACGTAAATCAACTTGTTGCTTTTAAGGGAAGTTTCCTGTTCTAGTTGAAATGTAAACTTCCCTTTAGTTTACTGAATGCAGTGAGATTAAAATTAGTTTTCTCCATTATATATACATTTTTTAAATAAACATTTTATAGTTTTTTCATAGTTTTGTTCATGGTTTTATGGATGAAAATTTGGATTTTTTTAAAGAGCCCCTATTATGAGTTTTTGAAAATGACCTTCTATGCAGTGTGTAACACAGCTCTAAGTGAAGTGAAATAATCAGTTAAGGCCTAAATCTGAAAAACTATTGATTCATCTATAATAAAAAGTCGACTCAGAGAGTTCAAATGAATCGTGGGAGTAATGAGTCTTTACCGTGTTGGCGTGACGTCGATATGGAACCAAAGCCCTGCCTATTTGTTGCGCGCGCAGACCAATGACTGTATAAAATATGGACAACGCGACAGCGCCTTTTCCCATTGAACGCTTTGAAGGCAAAACGCCTTGTGACGGGCACAAACTGTCACAAAAGACTGCTGAAATTTGAGCCTGGGCATGCGCAGAAAGACTGCCTGATGGAGTCAGAGGTGGAGCTGCGGAATCAAGCTTCCAACCAAACGCTTGGACATCAAATCAACCATGCCCCCGAACTTCTCATTTGACCGTTGGTGTCTGCAGTATAACAAAGGCTCGCTAATATAAATATAAGCACTTACATTTAAAACACGTAATAATATACAATTTAAAAACTGTGATACAAGCTGTTATAATTTAATAAAAGCAATACATGTTGGACTGCAGAAATAAACTATACACTCGAACCTAAGTTAGACTAATATGAGCACAAAACAATATTTCTCTTATAACAGGGTTGTTGATATTTGTTGTCTTTTTTTAGGGGTTGAACTAACACTTGGAAAATATTAACAATAACATATAAACAACACATACATTTTTAGAAAGGTTTTTATTTTTAATTAGCAATTAACAGGACCCAAAATATACACACAATAGATACAATTTACCATGTGGGAAAAATGGTGCATTTAAAAGATAAATACAGCAAGATTTCTAAATATCAACAGGATATTTACACATCCCATCCCTATATTAAAGAATTCTCATCAATTTGTACAATAAACTTCGCAGTATTAATACATAAATCAACGTCTATCAGCTGCTGCAACATTGCTTGTATATTGTTTATCATTTTTTGCCTCCGTTTTCATTTGGTTTATTCGATGCCTTTGTTATATCTGGCAAAGAGGAATATACATTCATTTGAATGTTCATTAGAAGTTTTAAAATAAAAAGCCAAAGGTAAATTATGCATATGAATAATATATAATATTTACAGCTCTATTTGTTATTTAAGATTCTGCTTCTAATATTTTATAACAGAAAATTCAGTAGATTAACTCCATAACATGCCAAAACTCAATGTCTAAATAAAGTTCAAATAACGTTAAAGGAGATTAATGTGGAGATCGGCTAACATTAGTTTTGTCTTCCTAAATATTATTTCAGACCCATAAAGAGAATTACTGCTAGAAAGCGATCACCTATATTTTCCCCGTCATGGGCTAGGCGTGTATCAGCAAACTAATAAAGCCCGATAAAGCCCTGACCTAACCGAATAAACAGTGTTCCACCAGATCCTGTATGTCAGAAAGTATAGTTTTTCTGCTGAACTCATTTTATCATGATAAAATAACACAGAAATCAAATAATAACACTTCAAGCTCCGACGTCTGCTTTGAAAATCTGTCAATCAGAACTGTCAATCACGATGACATGCCCAGCATTAAATTACTGCTAAAACACACTCTTTACAAAAATGAAGATCTGCACCTATATCAGCATGCTTTATCAGTGCTTTAATTGAGCAGAACCATCTTTCAGGACATTTTATTGCAAATTTAGTTAACTTTTTTATTTTGGCTCAAGTCTCGTTCATTAACACAGAGGAGGCGGGCTTTATGACTTGTACTGCAGCCATTCCCCAGGGGGCGATCTAACGGCCAGGACCTTCACTCAAAAGCAGGCATGTGGCACACTTGGCGCAGACCCAAGAAAATTTAACCTCCCCGGCCCCGCTGACAAACACTGTAAAAAGAAAAATAAGACAAACACTGAAGCAGATCCCGATTGAATCATGTTGTGAAGACTCTGTGCTCTGAAGTGTGAGTGAAAGTTAGTGTTACTTTCTCTACCCAAAGATGAGGCTGTGAAGAGGCAGTGGTTGAAGTTTATTTTTGCAAAAATACCTCAGCATTATAGTCCCAGCCTTGTGCTGTGTTCCCGTCAGAGGATCAGAAAAGACTGTTAATGTCAGACTTTGTCAGAGCTTGACAGGAACTTTACAGTACACAGTTCATGGATCAGATTCTTCCTCCATTTCACAAGTGTGAGTAACTTAAATGTGATTAAAATGGTCTCCTTGTTTTTTTTTTCTAGCTTGCAAATTTGTATTAATTTTGTGTTTTGTTACTTGTAACTGCTCCACGTGGCTTGTACTGTATCTGGTTAACTCTTTATATTCTCATATCAAGTCTAAAACCACGTTGAAAACGTGACGCATGCCGCTTCTATGAGCTTGCGATCCACTGCCGTTTGTAGTTGCTATGGCCACCGCCAGCTGTTCTTACACACGTGTGGCAGTCAGATTTTAAAATAGCATGGTTAAGAACAGCAATATGCTGGTGTTAAACTGCATTGCTTTAATGCACTCCTGCACTGGGTTTACACATTCTGCACTCTGCACTCTGACTACTTTAACAATGTTGATAAGCCGTGGTGGGCATTTCTCTCTGTCTCGCACTGAACACAGTTGACCAATCGCAATAGATGGGTCATTGGACCAATCAGCGCAGATTAGCATCGTGCTAAGGTGGGGTTTGGGAACAAATGAATCGCTGAACAAATCATATGGGAGTCGTTAAGATAATTACGTAGGTCAAAATGAATCCATATTGCATTATAAGACAATAAAAGTGTTTTTTGACCTTGCATGCACATCAGCCTGTTGTTGGAGACCCTTAAAACCAAAATATGACCTTTTTAATGCATAATAGGGGCTCTTAAATTATGTTGTTTGTTGCATTTTATCATTTGCATATGCATTGTTGTCATCCACCAAAGCAACTTTATTGCAAGCATCACTCACTATCACTCACTACTCACTATTTGGCTTGTTTATTGCCAATATAAAGAAAACAAAAGGATCGTTTCAGCGTTCATGCAGGTATGATACTGTCCTCCAATGAGAGAGGATCCTCTATCACCACCAGGAGACTCATCCATCAGAACAACACAACTATCTTCCTGCCAGTCAGCCGTTCACATCCACCCATTACAAAGCCATTATCCATTATGAATGCGCTTCAAAAGATTATTAATAGAGCAAATGGCTCCTCCGCCATTAATCACATCCGGTCTGTGGCCCCTACAGCTAAAATGTGGCTCTGAGTCATTTACATCCTTATGAAAATCAAATCCTCAAACTGCAGGAATGAAAAGCACCTGCTAACAATGGCTTGAACTTCAACCCCTTTAAAAAAGTTGAGCATGTCAGAAATGCTCACAGCTAGTCACGAATCCTGATATCCATAGCATCAACTACAAATATTTGGTTTTCTAATTCCGTCTTCTTAAATGAATTCAGTCTCATAATGTGCCTGCCTGATGTCAGTTTTTGTTACACGCCTGACTTTCTCTAATTGCTTCGAGCAGAATGTCAAGAGGGCATTGCAATCAAGCATAAATATTCCTCAAATATAAACAATTTGGATGCACAGACTCACTTTTATCTCTCTATCGCTGGACACAAATACCCAAATGATGCAGATTATATCAGATTTGCAGACCCTCTCTCTCTCACACACACACACATTCCCATAAAGCTCATTAATTTGTAGAGATATATCCTGGGAGGTCTAGAAAATCACTTGGTTGCTAGGATACACGATTAGGTTAGGTACATCGTGAGTATCCCTATCCATGTATCTGTAAGTACTCTCAGCACAAGCCAAACTCCACACAGACATGGGCAATGATTCAGCACAAGTCCTGCCAGAAACCTCTTTGTTTTACACCATTAAAGGTTAATCTCACCCAAAAATGAAAACTATGTTTTTAATTGCTCAGCCTTGTGTTTTACAAACCCCTGAGACCTTTGTTCATTTTTGGAACACAAATTAATATATTTTAGATTAAATCTGAGAGGCCGACCAAGAGCGACACATGAATGTGAACCCTATACTGACAATGAGTAGAAGAAACGGCTGTTATTATTTGTTTATTATTCACATAAGTATTCTTATAGCATAATGATATTATAATGGGGTATATGCACAGCTAGTGTTTTTCAGCCAATGATAAACTTCCGATGAAAGCTTAATGTGACTATTATCAATTTCATAAGGTTCCTTTTACAGCATCAATGTAGTGATGTAATTACAATACATTCAGTTAAATAGGCTTAAGCATTCATTTAGTTGTTCAATTGTAAAGCGAGAAGAATGACCGTGTAACCGATAGCACAGAAACTATCGCAGAAAATACTGGGGTACAATAAACTCATATTTTAAAGACATGGCAGGAGGAAATGGGATTTAATGCAGTGCTTCTTGTCTGGTCTGAGACCCACTTTTATATTGTATATCTATCAGGCAGTGAAGATCACTGATTTTAAGAGAAATCAGACCTCAAATGTGGCAATTTTATAATAGAAAGACAATTCACCGGAAGCGATGAGGTTGGCTGGTTGATATTAATAGTCAATGTGCATGTACCCCGTTGAACAAGTGAAGCACATTATCTGTTTTGAGGATGTTTTTTGATATCTTTCTTGAACAAGTTGGGAAATTCCTATTTGCCTAGATGCCTATTTATGGAGGATGAGGGAGCTCTCAGGTTTCATCTAAAAAACTTAATTTGTGTTCTGAAGATGAACAAAGTTCTCAGGGATTTGAAAGAACTTGAGCTTGAATAATTAATAAATTAATTTTCGTTTTTGGGTGAACTAACATTTAAGCATTAATGCAGTTGTTCACTTGCATTTTTGTTATGTTTAGGTAAACACAATAGTTAATCTTTGTTAATATATAACTGGTCTGCACCTCACAATAACACAATCTGTGTGAATGGGCCTATTTTTAATAAATTATGCATGTTAAATCAATAAGACAGTAGATGACCATAAGAATCTGTATAATGCAAATTCATTCATTCATTCATTCATTTTCTTGTCGGCTTTGTCCCTTGCGGGGTCGCCACAGCGGAATGAACCGCCAACTTATCCAGCACGATTTTACGCAGCGGATGCCCTTCCAGCCGCAACCCATCTCTGGGAACATCCACACACTCATTCACACTCATACACTACGGACAATTTAGCCTACCCAATTCACCTGTACTGCATGTCTTTGGACTGTGGGGGAAACCGGAGCACCCGGAGGAAACCCACGCGAACGCAGGGAGAACATGCAAACTCCACACAGAAACGCCAACTGACCCAGCCTAGCCGAGGTTCGAACCTGCGACCCAGCGACGTTCTTGCTGTGAGGCAACAGCACTACCTACTGCGCCACTGCGTTCCTAATGCAAATTCACTTGATTCAATTATTCAACTCATTTATTAAAAAATGATCATCCTTCGGAAATGAGATACTGGCACTATTGTTTATATTGTTTATACACACTATTCAGTATATTAGTGTTGCCTTGTCATCTCTCTCTCTCTGTCTGTGTAATGACTGGAATGTACTGTAAGCACATTGTATGTGGAGTAAATAGAGTGAAGCCTACTTTAGTGCCATGTAGGGTGTCCCTGCTCTGTGAAGTTGTGCAGGTCGAGTTGATTGTCTTTATCCTCATCGGTCTTCACACAAGGAAGTATTTCACCTATTCATGAAAAAAAACAGCTCCTTTTCCACTATCAGGCCAAATGGTTCTGTTTGCTTAAACTTTTTATTTATATTCCACGCCAATCCGGTCCAGTCAGCGCAGAAAAGGTTTTGTATACCACTGTGGTGCTGATAATGTGATGTTCTTTAAAATTTGTTACAAATGTGTCAGTCATTGCCTTGGTAATGCAAGTGTCATGTACAGTAAACAGTAATATGGATGATCATAAGATAATTTCTTTGTGCTTTTTTTTACTTTGTTAAACTATAAGAAATTGCAAGCTTCTGTTTAGTAAGTAAAACTGATAGTCAGGTGTAACGGAGGTCAGCTAGTGATGCCCTGTGCAGGTAAACCTTAGAACATACACCTCCCATGCAAATAATTGCTGGTTTAATCCCAGCTCAAAGTGAATGGATGGTGTGGGACCAGCAGGTTATACAGTCAACAGGGTGGTGACATCACACACCTATCCGTTCTACTTACCAGCACAGATTAGCATGGCTATCTAACGTGCCTAAAATTTAACAACGTTTTTTTTACGTGGAAGTACAATTGGAAAATTGTCCCACACCATTTGGAAAAAGGGGTAAATGTGACTCATTCTAAAAACTGTGTAGATTAGTCATATTATACACATTCAAACTTCTCGCCATATTCATAACATGCACACATTTGCAGCTTCCAGATTTCTTTACAATAATGAATTTACTAAGATAAGTTAAGAATGCACCATACTCACACAGCATTTACTAACTGTAGTTAAGGTTAATTTCAACTAATGCATTATTAAAATCCAAATTGGTGCTTGTTAATGTTAATGCACTGAGTTAACAAGGACGGACAATGAATGACGAATGCTATTAAAGCAAAGATAAATAAAAACTCCAGTAAATGTATTGTTCTTTGTTTGTTCGTGTTAAATGCGTTTGCTAACATTAACTAATGGAAGCTTACTGTAAAATGTTACCCACATATTTGTTCTTAAGCTCATTCTAATGTTAGGAAATTTGAAGTACTTGTACTCCAAAGTACTCTTAACAAAAGCCAAATCCAGACAGACAAGGGCTCTGATTCAACACCCATTCTGCCAGAAACCACCATTAGGTTTAATTCAATTATTCACTTGTGTTTTTGTGTTTTTGTTACTTTTTCAGATAAACATAATTGCTAAATTGTTTAAAAGCACAAATGATCAGCTTAGTGTTACATTTATCCTCAAACTGCTCTGCGTCTACAATGAGACAAATTTATTATAATAGACACAACATCCCGCTGAGAGCAATGAGCCATCCAAGCCAATAATGGAGTCGACAGCGGCCAGAAATTCCCCAAACTTTTCTCCCTTTTCCCTCTTTCTTTTTTGGATGGGAAATGTAACAGTGTACTGGGATGAGAGACAATCCGTTGCGCAGTGGAAGCTGATTTCCCAGAGGCTCTTGTGAGTGGCAAAGGCTCCCAGCAGTGCTCAGTTGGAGACAGTGATACATGAAGATGTGTCAGCGGAGGATCTTTTCAGTGTCTCCCTAGAAGCTCTGTATAAACACAGTGGCTACACAAATTACCTCTGCTTTCTCTATCTGGGTTACAGGAAAGCTGGAGAACTGTGAAAAATACCTCTGCTGTGGATTGTGTTTTGGGAAATGATTCTTAGGGTTGTACAATTTTTTTTTTATAAGCACAAAGTCCTGAGATTTTTGCCTTTTTGCACATATGAAAAGTTTATGTGCAGTATGCTGTTTTTTTATAACTTGCTATATATATATATATATATATATATATATATATATATATATATATATATATATATATATATATATGCATATATATATATATATGCATATATGCTCACAACTGATTTGTCAGAATGTTTATTTGATTGGCACATGCGATCTGTTAAAGTTGAGCAGTTTTGTTTTTCTTTTAATTTATTTTCTTCAACAAATTAATTTAAGCACTTTCTGCTATGTTTTACAGTAAATGTATCTGAAACTGTAGTTTTTAAGAAAAATATTAGCTAATAAATAAATGAATTCATTTTATAGGTTGATCTTGATGACCTCTAGAGGTTAAAAAAGAGCATAGAGTGAGACTGTTTTGTATTTAATTTGTGTTTAAGTTTCTGGTTTTACAAAGATTGTTAAAGGTTCAAGACACCCTGGAGTACTTTTTAAAATTTTAACAGATTTGTGTGTGTTGAGCATCTGTTAAGACAACCTGTTTAGCTAAGACAAACTGTTGGCACAATTAAAGCACCTGTTAGCTTTAATTGTGGAAAAGACTGGTTAATTTTGAGCTTTTGTCAGCTAATTTAAATTTTAAAATAATTTTTGTGGCAGGATTAAAATCTGTGACGTAGCGAATATGCTAGTAGAGTGATGATGTGTTGGTTTCTCATTATTATCCACAGCGAAGTTATCCTATGAGAAGACCCTGTGTCTTAATTATTCATGAGAGCATGTGTTTTCCGAAGGCAAGGCAGACCTGCCAAGCTGTGAGACCCAATGACTGGGTGAGACAGTGTTCGCGCACGGCATGGGTCGTACTGTATGTGTTGTTTACGTGATCTACGGGGTCTGTTGCATGTTTTTCCCCGCAATTCTGTCAGGGCCGATACAGCAAAGCTGTTGGTTTGCAGCAAGCATTTTTGTTGAGAGAGCTGTACGAGTATTGGAGAATGGCAGACTTTGTCTTTTATCAGTTGAGTTTGTTACCATTCAGACACATCACCTATTTGTGCTGCTGTGTTCGCCTATGTTTAAAATCCTTCAGATATCTGGTGGGACTAATGGTTGGAATAGATAGGGCAAGAGACCTGCTGCACTGCTATCCACTGTGTCTGCATTCAGACCTGGGGATTGAGGAGGAGAGAAGTTCTCCTCATTTAAAATGTTTATATAAACACAATTATCTTTATGATTGTGGTTATGTGTACATGAAATTACAAATAACAAATATAGCAGGGCAGTAAATTACTGTTTGTTTCTTTGCATTTTAACTTTATAAACTATAAAATCATGGGTCTCCTCACAGTTTGTGTCTCATTTTGTGAGCCAACTGACAACATTTTGCTCTCTTTCTTTTCCCCTGCTCTGCTAGCCACGCCCCCTCCTCCCTCTGCATTTTTAAAAATGATTCTGAGGTAGACTTGAACCGAAATAAGGGGGTTTCATGGCCCTTTAACATACACATTATTGCATCTGAGAATTGACAATATGTGTTAAAAGTTTAGTGAAAGTGAGTGAATGTCAGACCTCCTGCGGATGGGATTAAATAGTCCAGTGTGTAAAGAAACTTTGTAAATGTGAGAGTTGAGTTATATTATGTAATAGACTAGCATAATTAGTCACTTCTACACTGAATATCACTATACTGATGTCTAAGATTTGGTATTTTGTCTATGTGTTTGTATTACTAACTGATAAACAGACATTTATCATTTAGAAGTTATTGGGATGTCCCTGTCACCCTGAATTTTATTTTAAGTGTACTATACATTTCCCTATAGATTCTCTGAGCCAGTAATGGAGAGAGGGCTACAATTGTAATTTTATTTTGCAATTCAATCCACTACACTTCTTATGACAGCTTACATTTCTTGCTCATGATGTTGTACTTAAGTGCTAATAAAAATAAATAAAATGACAGATGAGATGACAGATTACTCTAATGGTCACATTCATTGTCACATTATGCACATTAAATGAATAAGCCAGTAGATGCTGATAATTATCTATATTACCAGTGAGTCATACATTCATCCATTCAACTATATTATTCAAAAATACCTGTTCTGTTTACGAGTTACTGGCTGTAAAAGTCATTAAATTATTTACTCAACCAATTCATGAAGAAAAAAAAACATTTATTAATTCAGCAACAAAACAAGTCTTTATAAGTGAATCATCAAATCATTTTCTTGATCAGTCAGATCAAAAACAGTGACTGTGTTTCTTGTTAAAATCAATTAAGGAAAATGTGGCATAATGTATAAAAGCAATATGAGTCATGTTGTTGATATGAATGAATTTGGTACACCTGATAGTAGGGCTGCACGATATTGGAAAAATCTGATATTGTGATTTTGTATTTATCTGCGGTAAATATTACGATATGAATACAGTTTCACAAGATGATTTAAATAGCACTATTTGATGTTTTTTTTTTCTTTTTCTGGGGAGACTAACAGTATTTAGGTACAAAAATTGAATAATCACAATGCAAAATTCGCTTTCCTTTGCTTTGTCCCGTTTCTAGTACAAATATCTGACCATTAAAATCAGATCAAGTAAAAATAATGTTTCGTTTTCACATTTAGAAGAAATAAGTCAAATTAAGGTTTTTTTTTTTCTTAAAACAAGCAAAATCATAAAAACACAAGGATATGTCAAAAACGCTTATTTTTGCTTTAAAATGTAGATATTTATAATAGAAACAAGACGATTTTAAGTTTATATATACAGTTGAAGTCAGAATTATTAGCCCCCCTTTAAATTTCTTTATTCTTTTTAAAATATTTCCCAAATAATGTTTAACAGGGCAAGGACATTTTCACAGTATGTCTGATAATATTTTTTCTTTTGGGGGAAGTCTCATTTGTTTTATTTCGGCTAGAATAAAAGCTGTTTTTAATTTTTAAAACACCATTTTAAGGACAAAATTATTAGTCCCTTTTAAGCTAATTATTTTTTCGATAGTCTACAGAACAAACCATCATTATACAATAACTTGCCTAATTACCCTAACCTGCCTAGTTAACCTAATTAACCTAGTTAAGCCTTTAAATGTCACTTTAAACCGTATAGTGTCTTGAAAAATATCTAGTAAAATATTATTTACTGTCATCATGGCAAAGAGAAAATAAATCAGTTATTAAAAATGAGTTATTAAAACTATTATGATTAGAAATGGGTTGAAAAAAATCTTCTCTCCGTTAAACAGAAATTGGGGAAAAAGTAAACAGGGGTGCTAATCATTCTGACTTCAACTGTGTATGTGTATATATATTATTTGTTTAAGCCTTTAAGGTGACATGCTGACTGACTGACTGACTGACTGGCTGACTGACAGGTGCGTGACGCGTGAGCCTGGCAAACACTACGTAGCTTTCGGTTAGGATTAACACAGTTTCCATAATTATACTTCATAGATAAAGGTCTGTGGCTCTGCATACATACTCGTTACATAAACGCACTAAATCGCACTTTAGCATCGTTTATTTGAGGGCGTGCAAAAACATTTTGTGCATGAAGAGCAAATCGGCGTGCAAGTGTATGATACGCATGGCTCGTATGTTGAATGCGATCTCAACTTGTAATACTGCACTCACGCCATTTGTCATTGAAATAACGCCGTAGCTAGTTGGTCGATTTGAGTAAAAGGCCTGCCGCCACAGCTGGAAAAAATCCTAGAGGAAACACTCTGTGTGTGTATATATATATATATATATATATATATATATATATATATATATATATATATATATATATATATATATATATATATATATATACATATATACACACACACACACACACAGTTGAAGTCAGTATTATTAGCACCCCTTTTAATTTTTTTTCTTTTTTAAATATTTCCCAAATAATGTTGAAAAGAGCAAGGAAATAATCACAGCATGTCTGATAATTTTTTTTCTTCTGGAGAAAGTCTTGTTTTATTTTGGCTAGAATAAAAGCAGTTTTTAATTTTTTAAAAAACATTTTATGGACAATATTATTAGCCCCTTTAAGCTATATTTTTTCAAAAGTCTACAGAACAAATCATCATTATACAATAACTTGCCTAATTACCTTAACCTGCATTGTTAACGTAATTATATATATAAATCGCATAAATAATTAAATACAATTATTTTTTACACCTCCAAACAAATAAATATTTGTGCCTATTAGTGACCAAATTTTGAATTCTCTTTAAATGCACAGTCACAGGCTTTAAAAACACATGCTTTATAGTTACTTTTACTGCATATTATTGTACTAAACTTTCACTCTACTATTGTTAACCTTAGCAGGGACCCTACAGATCATGTGTTCTGTAGCTCCTGGTCAACTATGATTCAGACTCAACATTGCGTATCCTGTGATGTGACTATTGAAGATGTGCACATTGTGATATCGATGCTGAAACGATATATTGTGCAGGCTTATGCCTGATAAGTTACATCATTACTAAATACACAATAATCAGTATAAACCATTCTGGAACTTATTTTTCAGTAATTATCCCATGCAAGATTCTGACTACCTATTAATTTGCAATAATATTAGTGTCAGATTAAACATTTCAGACTCAGAAACAGATCAGAACGTTGCCTCCCACCCAATAATTGCTTGCTCTCTTGTTGCAGTTTGTTGTTTACTAATTTATGCTGGTTTTTAAGGTAAAACAAACTCTTTTTTGCATCTAGCTGCATGTTTGTGAATCACAAAGACACCCTATAAAAAGAGTTGTCAAAATCAGGTTGAAACTGTATAGTCAGAACTGTAGATGTTTTTCCTGCTGCTTAGGCTACAGAAATAAAGTTTATTCTAACACTCATTTCTTTTTTTCCCCTTAACCGTCTCTGTCTGCCTCCCTGTTTTGTTGTTCTGTTACAGATTCAATATATTTTTCTTCCCCCCTTCTGTTTTACTGTCTCAATATTTCACTTGTCAGTCTTATCCACTGGGGTGGAGATATGTGTCACTGTCAGCGAGGTTATAACTTCACCATCATTAAACTGTCAGGCGCCATGCATTGACCTGCTAACACATGCTAAAGGTGACTCTTCAAGACAAAAACAACCAAGTGGAGTGCCAAAGGACTTAAATGTAAGAGACGCATGCTTGATTTACATCTGGCAGATTTATTTATGATTTATATGGTGAACAGCAGGATAAAGGAAATTATGGGCTGTTTCAGACCATGTAACCTTGTAGGCCTGGTGAGAAAAACACTGAACGCAGTTAAATAAACATCTCTGCAATGCCGTCAGGTTTTCAGTGAATGCTAGATGACAGCCAGAAATGGTGTAAAACATTTAATCTACTTTTCGGCTTAGTCCCTTTTTTAATCAGGGGTTGCCACAGCGGAATGAACTGCTAACTTATCCAGCATAAGTGTTACGCAGTAAATGCCCTTCCAGCTTTAACCCAACACTGGGAAACACCTATACACTCTTGCATTCACACACATACAGTACACTACGGCCAATTAAGCTTATTCAGTTCACCTATACTGCATGTCTTTGGACTGTGGGGGAAACCGGAGCACCCAGAGTAAACCCACCCGAACACGGGGAGAACATGCAAACTCCAAACAGAAATGCCAACTGACCCAGCCGGGACTCGAACCAGCCACCTTCTTGCTGTCAGGCGACCCTGCTACCCATTGTGTAAATTGTGTAAATTTCTATTAATTAAAACAACTCACTATTAATTAATTTGTTTATGATTTAAAAGGTTTAATATGAAACAAACATAACAAATAGAATTTGTGTGTGTGCGCGTGTTTTAGGGTGCTTTCACACTTGGTTCAATTGCCTGGACCATACCCAAGTTTGATTGTGCCCACTTGCCACCTTCTCGGTTGGTTTGTGTTCACACTGGCTGCGTCCGAAACCGCATACTTCCATACTATACAGTACGCTAAAATCAGTATGCGAGCCGAGTAGAATGTCTGAATTCTTAGAATTCGAAAATCAGTATGCGAGAAGTACTACTTCCGGCGAGATTCTGAAGTGCGCATCCCATGGACACTGCGCTATCCCATGATGCCCCGCGAGAGACTTTATGAATGGACGTGAAGCGACGCAACTGACGCACGTAGGTCACGTGACCATGACAAAATGGTGGATGTAGTACGTCCGAATTCCATTCATACTTCTCACATTCATACTGTATAGAACGTACTTTTCTAACGGCCGAGTAGTACGTTTAAATTCAAATGCAGTACCTACTGAATAGTAGGCGGTTTTGCACACAGCCACTGTCTTTTTTTCCTTCTGAAGCCCGGTACGCTTGCGTCACTGAGCTGCTGTTGTGTGTACTGCTGTTGCTAGGTGACAGACATGAAAGCAAGGCGCTAAAATGGAAAGACGTCCGCACATTGCGGTCGTTCTGCTTTTACTGAATGTTTTGGTTTTGGACATACAGAAAGCGACTCGTGTTTGTCAGCCGAAAAATATTATAAACATTCAGAACATCTCGCGATGTCTGTAGAAGCTGTTTTTAGAGGAATGAACATTATGAGAGTTTGTTGTACTGTTGGCGGTTCACTTCCGTTATTTGGTACGATTGCATTCATATCAGAAGTGAACCGGACCAGAGTTTCCGTGAACCGTAGGGGAGAGCGGGGCACAAAGTAACACATTTTGGTTTTGGTCAAATAATAAACAAAGTAATAGGGTTAGACAAACCATATTTTTTTTACCAACAACACACAAGCCTCTCCTACAAATGAGCACTGGAATTATGATCGCCGGACCTGTGGTTTCTGTGCAGTATTGCCAAAAGTGCCAGGAGTAAAAATGTTACTATTTACCCCACCTGTGGGGCAAGTTGCAACAGACAGGGGGTTAATTGTAACACATGCTTATAAAGGCAGATTTCACACAATTAATTTAAATTCAGTTTACTTTAAACAGCTATATTTCCTCCAGTAATTGGCTCATTTCTATTGTATTCTACATAGCACAGTATGTTTATTTATTTTTTTGTTTATTGGATAAACGCATTTAAATCTATTTGCATTATAATCCATGTGTCCATTATTATACAATGAATTTATTTGCATTATTAGCAATAAAAAAAGTCTATTAAAACAATATTTTCTATTAAAAACATTTTTATTTAAAAAGTTCTCAACATTAAACTCAAAATTCGAAAAATTATTTTGTTTGTTTAATTGGTGTCCAACAGTGTGTGGCTTAATTGTAACACCTGTTATGACTAACCCCGCTGTATCATGTTTTCCTCAAAACTGGCTAGCAGTCTCTGCGTGTTTTATACATCTTTCAAAATGGTTTCATCTTTTAGCCTAGAAGACGGTGATCACAACAATATAAGATTTTACGTACATACTTTCACCGATTTTTATTTATTTATTTATTTTGTATTTTATTTTCATTCATTCATTCATTTTCTGCCGCTTTTCCGGGGCCGGGTCGCGGGGGTAGCAGTCTTAGGAGAGAACCCCAGACTTCCCTCTCCCCAGACACTTCCTCCAGCTCCTCCGGGGGGATCCCGAGGCGTTCCCAGGCCAGCCGAGAGACATAGTCCCTCCAGCGTGTCCTGGGTCTTCCCCGAGGCCGCCTCCCAGTGGGACATGCCTGGAACACCTCCCTAGGAAGGCGTCCAGGAGGCATCCGAAACAGATGCCCGAGCCACCTCAACTGACTTCTCTCGATGTGGAGGAGCAGCGGCTCTACTCCGAGCTCCTCTCGAGTGACAGAGCTCCTCACCCTATCTATAAGAGTGCGCCCTGCCACCCTTCGAAGAAAACTCATTTCAGCCGCTTGTATCCGAGATCTTGTCCTTTCGGTCATGACCCAAAGCTCATGACCATAGGTGAGAGTAGGAACGTAGATTGACCGGTAAATCGAAAGCTTTGCCTTTCGGCTTAGCTCCTTCTTCACCACGACGGACCAGTACATTGACCGCATTACTGCTGCCGCTGCACCAATCCGCCTGTCAATCTCACGTTCCATCCTTCCCTCACTCGTGAACAAAACCCCGAGATACTTGAACTCCTCCACCTGGGGTAAGGACTCTCCTCCAACCTGAAGATGGCAAACCACCTTTTTCCGGTGGAGCACCATGGCCTCGGACTTGGAGGTGCTGATTCTCATCCCAGCCGCGTCACACTCGGCAGCAAACCGCCCCAGTGCATGCTGAAGGTCCATGTTTGATGAAGCCAACAGAACAACATCATCTGCGAATAACAGAGATGAGATTCTGTGGTCCCCCAACCGGACCCCCTCCAGCCCCAGGCTGCGCCTTGAAATTCTATCCATAAAAATTATGAACAGAATTGGAGACAAGGGACAGCCCTGCCGGAGTCCAACATGCACTGGAAACAAGTCTGACTTATTGCCGGCAATGCGAACCAGACTCCTACTCTGTTCATACAGGGACGAGACGGCCCTTAACAGAGCGCCTCTGACCCCATACTCCCCGAGCACCCTCCACAGAATGCCACGAGGGACACGGTCGAACGCCTTCTCCAAGTCCACAAAACACATGTGGACTGGTTGGGCATACTCCCATGAACCCTCGAGCACCCTGGTGAGGGTATAGAGTTGGTCCAGTGTACCACGGCCCGGACGAAAGCCGCATTGTTCCTCCTGGATCCTAGGTTCAACCATTGGCCGGATCCTCCTCTCCAGCACTCTGGCATAGACTTTCCCCGGGAGGCTGAGGAGTGTGATCCCCCTATAGTTGGAGCACACCCTCCGGTCCCCCTTCTTAAAAATGGGAACCACCACCCCAGTTGCCCAGTCCAGAGGTACTGTCCCCGACCTCCATGCGATGTTGTAGAGACGTGTCAACCAAGACAGCCCCACAACATCCAGAGACCTAAGATACACAGGGTGAATCTCATCCACCCCCGCTGCTTTAGCACTGCGGAGCTTGCAAACTACCTCAGTGACTTCAGCTTGGGTGATGGGTGAGTCCACCCCTGCATCCCCAGTCTCTGCTTCCTCGATGAAAGACATGTCGGTCAGGTTAAGGAGATCCTCAAAGTATTCCTTCCACCGTCCGACCACATCCCCAGTCGAGGTCAACAGCTCCCCACTTACGCTGTAAACAGTTTCGATGTGGAGCTGTTTTCCCCTCCTGAGGCGCCGGACAGTTTGCCAGAATCTCTTTGGGGCCGACCGATAGTCTTCCTCCATGGTCTCCCCGAACTCTTCCCAGGCCCGAGTTTTTGCTTCCGCAACCGCCCGGGCTGCAGCACGCTTGGCCTGCCGATACCCATCAGCTGCCTCGGGAGTCCCGCAAGCCAACCAAGACCTGTAGGACTCCTTCTTCAGGTTGACAGCATCCCTTACTTCCGGTGTCCACCACCGGGTTCGTGGATTGCCGCCCCGACAGGCACCACAGACCTTACGGCCACAGCTCCTCACGGCCGCGTTAACAATGGAGTCGGAGAACATGGACCACTCAGTCTCCATGTCTCCAGCCTCCCTCGGGATCTGGTCAAAGCTCTTCCGGAGGTGAGAGTTGAAAATTCCTCTGACTTGGGGTTCAGCCAGACGTTCCCAGAGGACCCTCACAATACGCTTGGGCCTGCCAGGTCTGTCCAGCTTACCCCCTTGCCAGCGGATCCAACTCACCACCAGGTGGTGATCAGTTGACAGCTCTGCCCCTCTCTTTACCCGAGTGTCCAAGACATACGGTCGGAGATCAGATGATACAACAACAAAGTCGATCATTGACCTCCGCCCTAGGGTGTCCTGGTGCCATGTGCACTGATGAACACCCTTATGCTTGAACATGGTGTTTGTTATTGACAAACTGTGATTAGCACAGAAGTCCAATAACAAAACACCACTCGGATTCAGATCAGGGAGGCCGTTCCTCCCAATCACGCCTCTCCAGGTATCACTGTCGTTACCCACGTGGGCATTGAAGTCCCCCAGTAGAACTATGGAGTCCTCGGTCCGAGCACCTTCCAGCACCCCTCCCAAGGACTCCAAGAAGGCCGGGTACTCTACACTGGTGTTTGGCCCGTAGGCACAAACCACAGCGAGAGACCTATCCCTGACCCGAAGGCGCAGGAAGGCGACCCTCTCGTTCACCGGGGAAAACTCCAACACATGGCGGCTAAGTTGGGGAGCTATAAGGAAGCCCACACCAGCCCGCCGCCTCTCACCGTGAGCAACTCCAGAGTAGAAGAAAGTCCAGCCCTTCTCAAGAAGTTGAGTTCCAGAGCCCCAGCTGTGCGTGGAGGTGACCCCAACTATCTCTAGCTGGTACCGTTCCACCTCCCGCACAAGCTCGGGCTCCTTTCCTCCCAGTGAGGTGACATTCCATGTCCCAAGAGCCAGTTTCTGTGTCCGACGATCGGGTTGTCGTGGTCCTAACCTTCGACCACCACCCGTTCCACAATGCACCGGCCCCTTACGGCTCCCCCTGTAGGTGGTGGGCCTGCTGGAGGATGGTCCCACGTCGCTCTTTCGGGCTAAGCCCGGCCGGGTTCCGTGGGAAAAAACCCGGCCACCAGGCGCTCGCTTACGAGCCCCAACCCCAGGCCTGGCTCCAGGGTGGGGCCCCGGCTGCGCCATACCGGGCGACGTCACAATCTTTGACCGTCTTTTTCTCATAAGGGGTTTTTGAACCGCACTTAGTCTGACCTGTCACCTAAGACCTTTTTGCCTTGGGAGACCCTACCAGGGGCATTAGCCCCCGACAACATAGCTCTTAGGATCAGTCAGGCACACAAACCCCTCCACCACGATAAGGTGGCGGTTCATGGAGGAGTATTTTATTTTATTTATTTATTTATTTTTTAAATAAAAAATATTGACTCTAATAAAAAATACTTTTATGCTGCAAAAATAGTTTCTCCTGTGTTTCTCATCCAAATTTTGCCAAAAATTTTTTAATAATTGGCAGGAAGACATCTGCCGACACTGTGGGGAAAACCTCGGAAGCATGCCATGGTTAACCCTGAGCAAATACCTTAAAACTTTGTGTTACATTTAACCCCGCGTTACTTTGTGCCCTGCGTTCATCTACCCCAGACCACCTCTTTCAGGCGAACTCGGGTACGGTTCGTAGGTGCGCACCTGAGTTCAGAAGATACGTTCACACTAGCTAAACGTATCATACTCTGACAACAAACGAACCCAGGTGCGGACCAAAAGTGCTAGTGTGAAAGCACCCAAAAACTCAGCTTTAAATAAGTCAAAAGACTTTTTAAATGTCTTTATAAATGTCTAAAGTTCTGGAATTGTGACTTTTAAGCAACACAAATAAGTAAGTAAATAAATGAATGAATAAAAAAATAAATAAAAATAAAACATATAATAATAAACAGTTAATCAATCAAATAAGCAACATAAATAAATGAACAATTAATCAATCAAACTGTCAATCAAACAAATAAGCAACAAATAAATAAATAAATAAACATCATCAGATCATCAGCACTTGTTCCTCAGTGGCAACAGAAAATTACATTTAAGTATGTCCCTCCAATCAGTCCCGCATTGAAAAATACAATGGATGAGATGCTTGAAGAGGGTGATGCATTTGGCCTGTGACCTATTCTAAAATGAAGGAAAACAGCAGATAGAAATTGAGGGTTGTAGAAATATTTTATTTTCGCCTATTCCTAACCACCACCAGACTTCGACGAGTGCAATGTATCAAATGTAAGATGCCATAAGTGATTGTTTTCCTTTTCTTTCAAAGGGGCCTAACAACACCAACAGTTTTAGTTCCCAAGAAACACTAATAAACCAATTATGAATGTATTTTCAGTCAATCAAGATGGCAGACCCTCAATTCATTCACTGGCTGAGTATACAAGGATGTACTTTTCGACAGGCAGCAATTTTTGCTCACAGTCTATACGCTATTTCTTTTATTTTTCCTGATGTTTTTTCCACCCCCAAAACTCTTTGAGGAGCCTGCAATTTTTTCACAGCAGTTGTGGTATAACCTATTTCAGAAAATAACCCCCCTAAATGACAACAAAAATAAAAACAAAACAAACTACAAAAGACTAAAGTTGAATGCGCTGTAATTCTCTTCGGATAAAAGCGTCTGGCAAATGCATAAAATGTAAATGTAACAAGTCTCCTGATTGTGTCATTAAACCTCAGCTCTTGCAGTGAACAGCAGGCAAGCAGTGATAAGCATCATGAACCCTGCAGTGACATCACTTCCAGTGTTTATGGAGTGACGCTAAACGGTATCAGGCACACACTGTATTAAACCAGTCACATTACTAGCAACCGCCAGCGTTTTAGATGCGGCACAGCTTCTCGTCTGAGATCACAGGGTTGTGGTTCATCATTCTGATGACCCAGACAGTGGAAATGTGCGAGATGCAATCTCGTTCTGGGACGCTTGAAGATAAAAAGGCCTTGCATATGCCCAATTGAGAGGTTTATGTAATCCTCTGAAATGCAGCAGACAGGTACACATCCCTCATTAGAATGCTAAAGTAATCCAGAAGTGTTTTACATGAACGCCGCGTGCCAGACTGTAGCAGGAGGACGACTGAGATGAAGATGGAATTTAAAAGAAGGCAGGGTGAAAATGTGAACACTTCTCTCTCTCTCACGCACACACGCAGATACGAACATACACTGTATAGGGTTGTGGTGAGATCTGCACCTCTTTGCACCTGCTCACCTTTGTTAGGGGTGTCAATCAAAAAAGCCTGCGCCATAACATCTACAGATACAGTCGACTGGATGCTCCTTAGAGACATTAACACGAGCGCACACAAAAAGCTTGTAATAAGAAAGCTTTTCTCTTCTCTTATTGAATCATACTAACATATAAAAGGAGATGTTTTCCTGAGACATTTCAGGGTGATGTCACAGAAAGAGAACGGACAATATAGATGGAGACTATTTTATTAATGCATTACAGAGATGTGTAAGGCCCCTTTTACATTGCCAGTTAAATGTGACCCAATTCTGATTTTTTTGCTCATATGTGACACAAATCGGATCTGTTCTATGAGCGTGTAAAACGAAAAAAATGCATGCATTCGGATATTCAGAGATCGGTTTCAGGCCTCCTTCATATGTGGAAATAAATCAGATATAAATCGATTTAAGGAATGTGGAGCATGTGGAGATGCCAACGCGGTAAACAACAACAAGAAACATGGAGGAGGAAAATGGTCAGTGGTTGACGGCAGAAGTTACCTGCCTTCTTGCCTTGTGGGGGGAGATGAGTCAGTGGAGGACACCATATATAAACCATAGGCACAAGCTGCGATGACGGCCCTTTTCCTCCTTCTCCGCCTCAAAATCATTTGAAAGTTGGGCGAACTTCACATATTTCGCAGAGCTAAAAGCAAGACTAGGGCTGTTTCTTAATATGCGTTCTTCAGCGATCTTATGTCCTCGTGATCTCGTATAACCTCATCATCAGCTGCCAAAGTTCAGTTGCAATACTCAAGACCGCAAGAACAGAGGACGCGTGAAACTTCCCGAATGTGTTCTTGATATCAAGGACATATCAATGCAGACTTGAGCACCGAACTCGCTCTAGAAGTCCCAGAAGTCATTGCGACTGGAGGTGCCTTTTAAAGCGTAGCCTTTTAAATAGATTTATTATAAAAGTTCAGAGATATAACTTATTTATCTCAGGAGTTTCCCTAAATGAAACGATGAATATAAACATTACCACGAAAATCTTAATAAAGGAATGAACACATTAAGGGTTTTATTTATATTGTGCAACGTATATTTGTAAGGTCTTTATGCAGAGTATATATTTTGAAAAGGGGAAAAACAATAAATCATTGTATGAATGCTGTAATGTTTAATTAATTTTCCATTAAAAATGCATGAAGGTCATGTGACCATCAAGAAGAACGCAGCATCTCATTTCTCACAGGACGCGTTCTTTTTTCTCGTGGTCTCCCGAGGACACCTGGGAAGACCGGTCTTCACAAGAACGCAAGTCCGTTCTCTGCGTTCTTGGAATTGAGAAACAGCCAATTTCTTCCATCATGGCTAGTGTGGTGCAGATGTACCCACCTTTACGCATGCACGACATCGTAAATTATATGGCAAGTGTAAACACATGAATTCTATATTTCTGTTAGTCTAATTCTATCTGTATCCTGAGCAGATGCTGTGGTGGTCATGGATGATTGGAGAGCGTGAGGCTGATTCCTGAAAGACCCCAGTGACAGACGAGTCTTCGCATTGATCTCATGGGCTAGCCTGAACACTCGATGGTGACCTAAACACCTGCAGCTTCTCCAACTCTGCAACTCTGCACAAGACATTTGCCCAGAGGAAAACAGGTCATGCCCAGCTGAGCCTGGTTTTTCTCAAAGTTCTTTTCTTTCACTTTCGTCAATTGGTGAAGTTTGTTCCTCACCACTGTGTTACCACTGGGTTGTTTGGTTTAGGACTTGTGGAGCTGCACATTGTTCCCCTTCAGAAGGGGAACTGCAATGCTATGTGGAAAAACTTCCACTATGGGGGGCTTTCATTCAGAAAGCCAATCATCTGAAAGAGTATGTAAACGGGCCAATGAAATGCTAATAAGTTGGCAGCTTCAGCTTGTGCAGCTGATGCTCGTTGCAATTAATTTGGCTATAAGAGCACAGTGCGAGCAAAGCCAAAGCATCATTTTTTAGCGGAAGAGACTTTCACCTCAACAGCTAAGGGGCAATCATTATGGCGAAGGAACATAGCATTTCCGTTCCCCCTCTCGGGGAACGAGGGTTACCTTAGTAACTGGAGCGTTCCTCTTTGGGAGGGGAACTTCAATGCTATGTGGAAAAACTACCACTATGGGGATTTCATTCAGAAAGACAATCATCTGAAAGAGTATGTAAACGGGCCAATTAAATGCCAATGAGTTGGTAGCTTCAGCTTGCGCAGCTGATGCTCGTTGCAATTAATTTGAGTTTCAGACAGAGAGTGAACGAGAGCGATCTCCCGGTCCAGAGTTTGTGACACGCAGTGGCAGACGATCAAGCTGGGTTTCTCCCTTGCCTGGCGTCCTTTGGGTCCGGTCCTCCAGAGCGGTATGTATTGTTGCGAATTACCTAAAAGAGCAAACGGTCGCGCAGCGTGTCTTTTTCAAGACGTCGCTCCGACTGTGCGTTTCCGGATGCGGTGGTTTCCTGTCCACGGATGATGGGCACGAGCACTGCGTTTCATGTCTGGGGGTCCAGCATGTTAATGCGAAGCTTGCAGGCAGTGCATGCCATCACTGTGCTGGGATGTCTGTTGCGCAGTTAGGATCGGGAGCGAGCACGGCGGCGGCCAATCTGGAAACAGGCATGATAACCGTGCTTTCCCGGGCTGCTTCGGGCGTGGGTCTGGAGATGGTTTATTCCCCAGCCCCGCGGCCGGACTGACTAGATGGGTGTATGTGGAGGATTAGAAGGCAAGACCTTCTAGCCTCCCATCCCTTTCTTCCCGGAAGTGCACAGTGGGCTCACGCAGTCTTGAGGGCACCTTTCTCTGCCTGATCTGCGTGCGCCTCCGCCTCACCACCTTTGATGGTGGAGCAGCCAAGGAGTACGAGTTGATTTCCCAGATTGAGACTGTGCCCCGGGAAGGACGATGGCCACATTAGTGGTCCAGGAGCGCCACCTCGGGCTAAACCTGGCAAAAATACACGCGGAGTCGACAAAGTTCACTTTCTTGACTCCCCCATATACCAGTCTGGCCTGTTCGGAGACACCGTTGGTGGATTCACCCAGGAATTCACAGCGGTGGAGTCGGATACGATGGGCCATCCATCGGCGGGGACGTAAGACCGCTTCTCCCCTGCCAAACCATCCACATCCACTGCTTGTCTCCGAGAGCGCGGGTCTATGAGTGCTGCTCCACCCCCGCCTGCGCTTCCGGTCAGCGCCGAGCACCTCGCAGGCAACCAGTGCTCCCCGTCCCAGGGTGCCATTAAGTTCAGTTAACGAACCGCAAAGCACTCCTGAGACGGGCCAATCGGAGAAGAGGGAACTTGGTCTCTGCCCAGTGGGGGGCCGGGCTCCTCAGAGAGAGAGCATTTTTCTTCGTGGTGGCTCATACGCACGATCAGACTCGGCTACGCAATACAATTCGAGAATGGCCTCCCAAGTTCACGGGGGTGTTTCTCACCAGGGTCAGCCCTGTGCCCGCCCCTGTCTTGTGAGAGAAGATTGCTGTCCTCCTGGCAAAGGATGCAATCTAACCGATCCCTCCAGCCGAGATTGAGAGCGGGTTTACAGCCTGTACTTCATCGTGCCCAAAAAAGCAGTGGGCTACAGCCTAATCCTAATCTAATCCTAGATCTGCGTGTTTTGAACCGCTGTCTGCACAAGCTGCCGTTCAAATGCTTATGCAGAAGTGCATCCTCTGGTGCAATTGTCCTCGGGATTGGTCTGCAGCAATAGACCTGAAGGACGCGTACTTCATGTCTCCGTACTCCACACCACCGTCTGTTTTTTTTGCGGTCATCGTCAAGGCGAGCCTGGCAGTACAAGTCCTCCCCTTTGGGCTCTCTCTGTCTCCGCGGGTCTTCACCAAGCTCGCGGAGGGGGCCCTAGCGCCCCTTTGGCTCGCGGGTATCCGCTTACTCAATTATCTTGGTGACTGGCTGATTTTTAGCCCATTCGCAGGAGCAGTTGATTATGCACAAGGACAAGGTGCTCCAGCACCTCCACCTATTGAGTTTTCAGGTCAACCGAGAAAAGAGCAAACTCGCCCCCGTGCAGAGGAACTCTTTTGTCGGGTTGGAGCTGGACTCGGTCACCATGACAGCGCGCCTCCCCGGAGACCGCGCTCAGCTAATGCTGAACTGTCTGAAAGAGTTCGACAGCAAAATAGTGGTCCCACTGAAATCTTTTCAGAGCCTCCTGGGGCATATGGCATCCGCAGCCGCTGTACGCCGCTCGGATTACTCCATATGAGACCACTTCAGCACTAGCTTTACGAATGAGTCCCCAGATTGAGAAGGGAGCATGGCACGCGGGCACAAACTGAGTGACTGTCAATGCGCTGTGTCGCAGCGCCCTCAGCCCCTGGAATGACCTCTCGTTTCTACAGGCCTGAGTGCCTCTAGGACAAGCGTCCAGACATATTGTCGTTTTGACAGGTGCTTCCAGCACTGGCTGGGGGGGCTGTGTGTTGTGGGCATGCAGCTGCGGGCCTGTGGAAAGGAACCCAGTTGCATTGGCATATCAATCGCCTACAGCTGTTGGCAGTGTTCCTCGCTCTCTGCCGTTTTTTACCGTTTTTTGCTGGTCAGGACGAACAGCACGGCTGTGGTGGCGTATGTCAACCGTATGGGGGGTATCCGCTCTCGCCGCATGTCTCAGCTCGCTCGCTGTCTGCTCCACCAGGGTCATACGCGGTGCAATCGATGCATTCTATTTTTCCGCTGCATTTTCTATTTTCCGACTGGCCAGCTGTTATGGGCTGCGCCTTTCTCTCTCTAACTCAGAGATTTGTGCGCTCTCGCTTGAGTTGGCGAACCCTGCAAAGTCCACTGGCTACACAGCTTGCCCCGGGGCGTGCGTAATACGCATTTCTCCAGTGAGCCTACTCGCACAGATACTGTGTAAAGTCAGGGAGGTCAAGGAAGAGCTCTCGTATTGCGCCTTTCTGGCCCAATCGGACCTGCTTTCAACCCTCTCCTCGTAATGGCCCCTCCCTGGCACATTCCCTGGAAGAAGGGAATATAGGCACCATTTGGCACCCATGCCTAAATCTATGCCTCACGTATAGTTCATAGATGGAGCGCGGAGGACTTAGGTGACCTACAGATTAGGTGGTTAACACCGTCACTCGGGTGCCCATGCCTTGATGTGGAGTCTATTCGCTGAGTGGTTACCTTTTTCCCTAAGAAGGAAACCCCGAACATGCCAGATCAGAGTGATGCTATCCTCCTTCAGTTGGCTGGAGCTAAGGCTGTCCCCTCCGCTCTGAGGGGTTGGCGTTACGATCATCCCCGCTCCGAGGATGCTGCGATGGCGGCACACTGGGAAGCATCGTCTCATCATCCAGTTCCCAGAGGTGCGCATACTTTTGGGCATTAGCACGCGGCGCCTCTCTAACAGACACTGTAGAGCTGCGGGCTGGGCGACACCTATTGCGAGATTTATTAATCTTGACAGAGCCGATTTCCTCACGCGGTGAATGAGAAATTTGGTTTGGTGTTGCAAAACACTTGCTGCGCTATTCTCTCTAAGACGGAGGTAAGTGCATTTATTCACTCTGTCAGTAAAGTTCCCCGCTTGGCGAACCCTGCAGATATTCCTACGAGGCCCCCAGCATCTGACTCAGCGGAGGAGTCAGGCACTGACCCGTTACGTTGTTGGTATGCCTGCTGGTCAGCCCGCATTCTGGGTATAGGTGCCCGCTATGTGCGATCCCCACTAGGCAATCCCATATGCTTATACTGCCACGGTGCAGTCCCCC
This sequence comes from Danio kyathit, assembly GCA_903798195.1. Classification (NCBI taxonomy): domain Eukaryota; kingdom Metazoa; phylum Chordata; class Actinopteri; order Cypriniformes; family Danionidae; genus Danio; species Danio kyathit. Next base: position 38,222,841 of record LR812535.1, read on the forward strand.
CTCACAGGCGGACCCATGTCTTCCCTCACCACTAACCATCTTATATTCATATGCGTACTCCCCCTTCTCAGGGCTAGTCCATATGCTCTCTTGCCACCAGTCTCCCCACTTGGGTAGCAGGTGGCCTCCGCAGCGTCCTCCCTATTGGGACTGCATGCTCCCAACGTACTGTCGTATTAAATTCCTAGAAATTATCTAGACGCATTTGTGACTCCTGAAAAATATATCTAAATCCGTAAATCTTCTGTTGAAGTGGGATAAGTAAGGGCCAGGGAACACATTGGAAGACCACGCCTCTGGTGATGCAGGTGCGCTCATGCTCTCTCTTGCCTGGCAAACCTCTCATCGGGGGCAAAGATAAGGTTAAATCATTATGGTGTTTTCCATAAGTTCCCTATAGTAGAATTTTTCCACATAGCATTGAAGTTCCCCTCCCGAAGGGGAACGTTCCGGTTACTAAGGTAAGCCTCGTTCCCGAGGGGGGGGAACGGAAATGCTATATTCATTGCCATGATGATTGCCACTTAACTGTTAAGGTGAAAGTCTCTTCTGCTAAAAAATGATGCTTTGGCTTTGTGCCATTGGCATTTCATTGGCCCGTTTACATACTCTTTCAGATGATTGGCTTTCTGAATGAAATCCCCCCATAGTGGAAGTTTTTCCACATAGCATTTCCGTTCCCCCCCTCGGGAACAAGGCTTACCTTAGTAGCCGGAGCGTTAGAGTTGCTCTTCAATGTTCAGTGCTTTGGCTTTCAGCAGTGACATTTACATTACACTGAGCTGAACTAAGGCCCAATCCCAATTCCATTTTTGTACCCCTTCCCCTTCCCCTTGGCCCTTAAAACCAAGGGTGAAGGGGAAGGGCTTTAAAATTTACCCCTAAGATCTGGGACAGCAATACAACACCTGCACACGTCATCAGATGTCATCGCAATGTCATGCTTCATATGAGATCTGACGATCGCGACAGCTGTAGTTATTCCAGTTGCTTTATTTTTTGGTATTTATCTTCAGGAAATCACTGAAGGCATATATTATGTTATCATAACAATTTAATGTGGCAATAAGTTTGCAACTATACTGTGCATTTACACTGGCCATATTCATCTATGTAAACACCAAAAACAACATTAAAATTATAGCAGACACTGTAAAAGCCTATTCCCAGCCACTAGACATTACTGACAGGGTATTCGAGTGTCAGAATGTTGTGGGACTGCTATACAGGAGTTATTATTATGGATTATAGATCACAAAATTTAGCTGTTTTTATTTTAGCGTTTTTTTTTTTAAAAGCATGACTGTAAAACACGAATTTTATTGCATAGGTGATGTCTATGTGTACATGCTTAATGAAGTGTGTTTGCTTATTAATGGGGTGGTCCACTACGATATCATATTTTAAACTTTAGTTGTTGCGTAATGTAGCTGTGTGAACATAAACATTTCTGAATGTAATATGCTCAAACTTCAATGCAAAGGGAGACATTGGCTATTATGGAGTTAGCTTAACAAAGCCTACAGCGAATGAAGTTTGGGGACTACAAAAAAAATACATCCAGGCTAGTGAGATCCCAAGCGCTTTAGGTTACACACATTCACCATGCGCATACCCTCCGCACAGCGAAGGGGCGTGGCCAGAGGCGCTGTAATGTTATAGCAAAAAAAGTTAAAATGCCGTCTGCTTGTTCTGTTTCTGTATTTGGGCTTCCAAAGGACACGACACAAAGATAGAAGTGCTTACAGTTTAATTTTAATTATGTTCCAGAGAATTATAATAAAGATATAGCTCTAGCATTTGACAAAGGACAGCTTCCAAAATCTTTCGCAGTTCAGTGTTGGATTCGGCTAAAAACTCCTTCAACCATAACAGATGAAGCTGTGGATTGTAAGCCACAACCTGTAAGTGTTTTTATTTGTTAAAATTTATCTATTGCATGCAGTGTCTAGTGTTAACAGTATGTTGTAGCGAGGACGTAAACAAGACTGTAAACAATGGGAAATGCTGTTTGGCACAGCTAACAATTTAGCTACAAATTTATATTTATTAGTCAAACTGCTGTAAACAGCCACAATCTACAGCAGCGCTGCAGTGTCTCTCTTTGCAGCTGCTTTTCGTGCCTTATACATCTCAAATAACGAACTCACAAAAGATATGTGAACGTTTCATATTACTTACACATGCTTATTTCGAATATATGTGAAAGACACTTGTCAGATTTTATTTTAGGGAGCAGGTGTGAAGTTCAGCTGTGTGCTCTTCTTTTTCTGACTAAACTAACAGCTACTCTGACTGACTGTTTACACATCATAAAAGCATGTGCTTGAAGGCGCGTGATGCTTTTCCTGGGTATGTTGAGCCAATCCGTGAATCACAGTACATTATGTTAGCTGTCCAATCAGAGCCTCTTGAGGGCGTGCCTTTCAGAGGAACTAGAAAATAAGACATTCCATGTTAGCAGAGTAGCTGTATATAATCAAAATAAAATATATGAAAAAATAACATGATTTCTTTTACAAACGAAGCATGAGCACACATTTCTTTGCATCTTATAAACACGACCACCCCTTTAAAGGTACATGTTGTCTTGGAAGTCCTCGATGGTTGGGATCATCTCTTCATCTTTTTGTATGAGTTGTCCTCGAAGTCTTCTATGGTTGACATCATCTCTTCGTATGTGTTGTCCTTGAGGTCCTCGGTGGTTGGCATCATCTCTTCACAGTTTTTGGATCACATCAATGACGCTGCACAATCTCGGGATGAGTATCCCCAGGTGGAAATAGAGAACAAAGAAAACAATTAGCATAGCTTCTGTTCATGTATTTGAATAAGAGATATTAAATATCAATGCTAAAATTATGTGCTATAAATAAAAATAGCAGTTATATAAACAAACATAAAAACAAACATGTAAAGCAATCTACATTGTAAAAGCACTAAATAAATTAATTAATTAAAGACTATTATATACCACAGGACATTCACCATGCTCCAAAATACAAAACTGCAATTACACCCACTTTTACATAACGGTGAGATTTCAATAATATACTGATTGTACCACAAAATGTGCCTGCTTTCCACTTCAGAAATCCACTCCCACTAGCTTTCAAAGCAGCATCAGTATTAGCATTCAAACAGTTTCCAGTTGAGAATAATGTCTGTGGCCTGTGGAGGTCTCTGAGTCAGAAGTGGCCATACATCTCAATATCGGATCAAGTTGTAATTTATGATTACAGGAGGTTATACAGTGCTTCGAATGCATAAATTCATATCCAGCTCAAAAAGCCTGGTCATAAATAATCATTCAAATCACTGGAAAGGGATAAATAATGCTACAATCATATGTGTGCCATTTTAGCTCGGTTGTTTATGCATTTGTTTTTCATGAGATGTGAAAGCTGAACTTGACCCAAGCCTGCTTTAAAACATGATTTTTTTAATGTTTTGTCATTATTTTCACGTTTTTGCGATGGTGCTACAGTAGAATTACAATAGAATGTAAATTGGACACTTTTAAGTTTAATTTGGGTTTATAATAATGTGTGTCTGTGTGCTTGTTGGGCTATGCTGTAAAGAGGCAGCTCATACAGCTATCTACAAAAAGGTCCTTTCTCAAACTGAACTTGTTTTGAACATTATTCTGAACCAGACATACAAACTTCAGGAAACAAACATATGCATGATTTATAAGCCTGTTTATGCAGGGCTTTTTTGAACATCTCACAAACACACGCAAAGGTGCTTTTCTTATACTCATGTGAACTAAAGAACATCCTGCTAGGATTAATATTTTGTGGTTTTATGTTTTGCATATAGTATAATATTCACATTACTGATTGAAAATGAAGATTTTGAGGATTCTTTTGTTTACCAAGACTGTATTTTCCAACAGAAAATACAGTAAAAAACCTGTAATATTGTGAAAAAATATTTTATAAATATATTATAATGTAAGAGTAAAATTTCTTTATTGATGAATTAGACAATCTAATTGACTTCTGTAATATAAAATAAAATTTTCAGCATTCAGTTCTCCAGTCTTCAGCATTACACTCTCCTTCATGAATCATTCTAACTTGCTAAATGACGCTTTTTTTTTTTCAGAAGGAGCACATGTGGCCCTAAATCGAAAAATTTAAGAGCACATCAAAGAATGTTATGAGCGAAGTGAAAACATATAATATAAATAGTGTTTTTCTCTAATAAATGTACAGTACAGGAGATCTTTAAAAGCAAAGTAGTTTCATTTATTTGAATACATACACTAGAATTATTTTATTGTAACAACAGCTGCCTCTTTAGTATTTAATAATTATTTATAATTAAGCTATATGAAGTTTAGCTAGTGGTCCACAGCAAGACTGAGATCAAATTGCTCTAATAAAGGCATCTCTAGACGGATCTGAATCAAGTCTTCAGTTGTGGACATGCCTAGGCAGCTTGAATTTTTGATTGAGTTTCGAGCTGAAAAAATTGGCAGAAATAGGGAGTTATTAAGTTATTGTTAAGTTAATAAAATCATATGGTTAGTGCAAACAACGTTGTTTCCCAAACAACGACGTTACTAGCGGCTGAACTGTCATAGTACAATGCATCATTTGGGAAAAGAACGCAAGTAGTCACTGTAGTGACCAGTGCTTCCCAAAATCGTAGTAGCTTTGTCGCAGATCAATCATTTGAACCACATTAGTTATAACGTAGAATGCCCATAATGATGCTCTAAATGGGGTGGCAACAACTTCTTTAGAGAACAACCCCATAATTTCTTTGTGCAAATTATATTGTTTCACATGCACACGCATTTAAAAAAAACATTTTAAAAATTATCATTATTATTATTAAGTAGGATATTGTTTGTTTGTTTTTTTTGTTTTTTTGAAAAGTCTACTTTTACAATTTGATACAAGCAAACCATATGGCCCATGTCATACACAGTACAGATACTTAATAAATAACCTACTATAAATTCAAAACATTAATGTATGCTATATATTTTTGTTTTCACAAGCTTTGGAGACATAACAAATTCCGCTTTTAAATAATAGGTCACCTATAGCTTTCGTCATGAGCCACAGCTGTGTTCAAAATGACATCAATGTTTTCAAAGTGCACTGCGAAGGGAGTGCAATTGTAAACATGAAGATCGCTAAAACCGAACTGTAAAAATACTTTGAAAGCAAATTACACTAAGAGAGATTACTTTAATGCTTTTTTTTATTCCAAGTTTAAAATGTTAGAATGTTCTAAATGAATAGGGCATAGGGGGGATAACTGGGAATAGAACACAGTCAGGAACTATGTTTCTAATACAGCTCCAGAGGTGTAGTTGCAAGTCTACAAGTTTGCGACGCAGTTTGCGAATGTTCGTTGGAATGACGGATTTGGGAAACGGCAAATCAATGAACTATGTTTGTTGAAACTATGACCTTAGTTGGCTAATGATGGTTTCAGAAATGCACCCCAGAGCAGTTTAATGTGTGTTTGTATCTTAACATTATTACTTTTTTAATTATATAATTATATATATTGTACGTATTATCTTTAAGATCTCTAATATTATATATGAAATAACAATTATTCATTTTTTTTGTGTGGTCAATGGAGTAAACAAGTTGATGGCAACAATAGTGACCAATTGGACGATGCAGTGCATTTAGGTATACATCCACTTACACACAGAGGTTTCACAAAAATCACAGTAAAGTCACAATAAATTTCCAACATAATACTCCATGTTGTTTTACCGTGATCAAGTAAATTAAGTCATTAATCAAGCCTATTAAAAAAATTGCACATGTGCGACTAAACTAATTTACCAGTTCGCACACATCTACAGTATATTTAGTTGCAAATGCCAGTGAAATGGTCACACTGTCGAGCCCTGTAATTACAAGTATGAAGCATGTAGTAATGAAACCCCATTCAGTCTAGCACATTAGTGTTAAGCCATTTACCAAGGTAGCCCAGGAACACATAATCTGGCACATACATATAGAACAACTTGGCAAAATAGCCCAGACACACATAGTTTAGCACATCAGTGTTAAGCAATTCAGCACAATAACCCAGATACAAATAGTCTAGCACACTAGTGTTAAGCAATTCATCAAGATAGCCAAGGTACATTTAGGGCTTACTCACACTATGCTATCCGAACCGTGTCCAGGCCCGTTTCCCGGATCGTTTGAGAAGTGTGAGTGCTCTGAATCGGGCTCAGGCACGGTACACTTGGGCGGCCCTGGCCCGGTTGGAAGAGGTGGGCCAGAGCGCGGTTCACTTGGGCTCTGGCGCGGTACGCTTACAGTGTGAGTGCAAGCGTGCCTGAGCCCGAAACTGAAAGCGAGACGTGACTTTTAAGGGACTGTTTTATATGGATTAATTAATCATTCTTACTGTTCAGTGAACGCAAACTGTCGTAGATTATTAAAGACGCAAACCCCTCACTGCACGACAGCTGCAGCTTCAGCAAACCTCCTAATTCCTGCAGCACGAGGACTTTATGATTGTTTATGAGCGTCAAAAGCGGCGAAATATTAGACTGCGTGTCACCGCATATTAAACGACTTAAACGATATAACTAAAGAAATCTCCACTGTGCTGAGCGAAAGCGCTTACTGAGGAGCGCATCATCGATGACGTAAGCACGGCCAGGCCCGAAGGTAATGTGAGTGCGGGCCGTCAGGGGAGACGGGAGGGGGGACAAGCGTGCTTTGGCCCGGTTCAAGGCAACTGTACATAGTGTGAGTACGGCCATAGTCTAGCACAGGGGTACTCAACAGGTACCATTTCACCTGAATTCATTTTGACCTTGGTACTTGCTCTGCACCAATAATCAAAGCAGCAGCGGTGTAGCAGATCTGTGTCACCAAGACCAAACACATTAACACTGCCATATACAAATTCGGTCCCACTTTATTTAAGTGTCCTTAACTACTATGTACTTACGTCAAAATATAAATACAATGTACTTAATGTGTTCATAATGTATTGCAGAACACTTTTTGTGCTATTGAATTGGGATATGGGTAGAATTAGGGAGGGAATTTGGGTATACTGTATGGGTTACTGTGTAAGGCAGGGGTGTCCAAACTCGGTCCTGGAGGGCCGGTGTCCTGCAGATTTTAGCTCCAACTTGCTTTAACACACCTGCATTTCTAGAAAGCCTAGTAAGAGCTTGATTAGCTAGCCCAGGTGTGTCTGATTGGGGTTGCAACTAATCTTTGCAGGACACCGGCCCTCCAGGACCGAGTTTGGGCACCCCTGATGTAAGGGATAGTCAACAGTGTAAATTATTCATAAGAACAATGGAAACACATGTATTTACACAATAAGTACATTGTAACAAAATATTAATTTCAATGCAAGTGCATATTAGTTAAAGCCATTTAATATAAAATGGGACCACAAATTCTTTACCATACTAAATCTCTAAGACAGTTGTCATTACAGAAATATAATAATGTTGTAAATATTATCCAATTGCTAGCACTTTCTTGCACAGACCAATTGTTTCACTTCATTAAACCTTATCATGGTTTCATCAGGAAGCACAGGCGTTCATTTTCCTTTACCTGTGTGTTTTTTGGCTCTCATAGTGACACTGACATTTTACTAAATATTGCAGTTTTAGCTAAAAATCTTCTGAATAATAATAATAAAACAAAACAGTCACTTGCATTTTGGATATTCTGAGGATTGAGAAAATTACCAGTAAATTTACATTTTTAGGTGAACTTTCCATTTAAGTCCATTTTTACTAGTGCGTTATACTGTATGACATAAATCTACATTCACCAAGATTATGATTTAAAATATATAATCCCAACAAGAGCGAGCTATGACTTTTTCTTAAAATGGATTGCCTTATGTCACACTGACTCAGTCAAAGTCTTTCCTGTCCAATTAATTCCAGACTGCAGCGCGTAAAAGGGGTGTCCGAGGTTACATATTGGATCAATTTCGGGGAGCCAGCAGTCTCTGTATTTCTGGTCATCACGAAATGACAAGAGATCCACAAGCTACTGTTCCTGCAGAATCAAGAGCACCACCTGCTACATCAAACTCTTCTCTCAGCCATAGGAAAACAGCAGCAGCTAGTCTTTTTCATTCATAAACCATTTCAAAGTTGCCAGCTGGTCTCTTTTTAGTCTAGACGGGCTTTCAAAATTAGCAACAACTGGAGCAACAGCACGCTCAGCCCGCACACTGTTTCCATCAACGAATCTGGCCACTTTTTCATCAGTGCTCGATTGAGAACTCGGAGTGAAAGAACAGACTGGAAAGGGCAGCTCTATTAGTCTTAGTTACGATATGCAGCCTAGATTAAACAAGCTATTAGCTTATCAAACAAGCTTATCAGATTTTCCTCATGCATTATCTTATTTCACTTTATCAAATTGCTGTATCTCTCGGCTTATCGCAATAAGCTGAAACCGCTACCACAGAAAATTACACACTCACTGATGTCAGCACAACAATGGGATAAGGCATGTCACATTCAGAGACTTTCAGCGCGACCTATTCAATAACCCATGTTAGCATTAATTAACAATGCATTAGTTTAATGAAGCAACTTTAAGCAAGGCCTCTGTGTGCACTTTTCAAATTAACTGTAAGCGAGTTCTCGCCATGTATTTGCACACTGGCAGACCCAATATGACTACTTGCCAATCACCAGATGTGTGTAAAAGGGTGATTCTCACCAAAACTTAGTTTAAAAAACTGTAAACATTAATTTAAAAAAAATGTTTAAATTAAAAATAAAATAATTTTTTTTTATTTAAAATAAAAAAAAAATATTTTGCAGATATTAGAAACAAAGTCTGGCGCATTTGTCAACATTAATTAAAAATATATACATATAATTTAGTACCTTTTTGAGCATAATTTCCAACTGTCTGCAAAATCGACTCTGTTAAAAAAAGCAAATTCACCTTGACATTTTTTAAAAAGAGATTATTAACAGTCATGTGGAGTTACTTGAGATTCTGAAATAACATTTATTTTTAAATTAACAGGGTTTTGTATTTTTATTGTTTTTTTCTAATTACTGATACACCTTACACAATAGGGCAATTACCAACCTACGTCACATGGGTGCTTTTTTTGCAACCGGTATGAACATCACACGTTCATACCGGTTGCAATAAAAGACCAGTTGCAATAGCAAACTAAATCAACTTTAGATTAAATTTAAATTTTACCGTACACCACACTGCTTTTAATGCCAACCGCAGACGTCTTTGGCTAACAGCCATCATAAGAGCTGAACGGAGTGAGGACCTAATTAAAAATGCTCGACTCTGCAGTTCTCATTTTACATCAGGTAAGTTCACGCTATGCTGAATCATACTCTACTCGTTTTTGATTGCACCAATGATTTCAGCAAAAACTGCGGACACTGAATGCTTAGAATGAAATGTAAAAATGTACGTTCACATATCCTGCCATACAGGTGCAGTTTGCTGTCAGAATGCAGTTGCTGTGCTTGTTGATGATTACCCAGGCCTTGTACAGTTCCGTCTTCTTTCCTTGTCTTTGACTAGGCAGAACCTCGGTTTTTAGCACTACAAAGTTTTGAATTTGGAGTTTCAATGAGATAGTTGTAAATTTCGGGCTTATTGCTTGGCCATTTCGTCTTATTCAAGGTCCATTGGGAGGATGCTATCGCAAATGGACCTGTCAGATGAACGCCGCTCACTTTAACGTTTATTTTGCCGAATAACTGTGCTTATCACTGGGTGACAAGCTGTTATAATATGCTGAAAGCATTATGTAAATAATATATATAATATGTAATTAATTAAACTTATCTCTAATACAACAACAAACTCTGTACCGTATCGGATGTCATTCCCTCGATGTAAATGCTAGAAATTATGTTTTTTTTCTGCAACCTTGATGCGCGCGCATCCTGAATGTTTACAAACCGGTAATTCATGTATTGACAATACTTTAAAAAAAAATATTTTAATAAAATCTGATGTATATTAAAATGTTGTGACTAACCTAAAAGGACATAATTTGTAGATTGTGCACATGCATTGAAAAGCAAACAATAAAAAAATCACAACTGTCCTTAAATAGTTGAAGTATATGAGAATACAGTTGCGGAGGATAAAGATCCTCTATGTTTTGCTAATAATAGGGAAGCTATTATGATTTAGCAAATCTTTACTTGTGCATTTAGATAGACTTTTAAAATGTTAATTTTCATAAAGATTTGTAAATCTAACAATTATGTAAATGTAGAAAACTACTTGTTTCAGTAATGATAATCAAAAAGTCATGTAAAAGATCTTCTTACCTGGCAGCCATTTTGAAACAAATGACCCATGTGCTCCTTCATTCAAAATTAAACTTTATTTAATCTCTTTATGCGTGTTTAAACAGTTCTTTAAAATGGTTGCGGAGGATGAGAACATCCGTCACGGACATATCATTTTTCCACTTATTCTGTCAATTTCTTGTTCTGTCATGTTAAATAATCTATTAAAACAATTTGATTGTTTTTATTCTAAAAATGTCATGCTAATTTGTTTAAAATTACAACATAACACACATTCAGACATACGAGGACACGTTTCGGTAATGAGAATTTCAGTAGAAAATGCAGTAAAATTATTAAAAATAAAGAAATTATGTTGAAATTATATATTGTGCTTCGTAGAGAACAGTATTTTACTTTATTCTTATGTTTTTTTTAAATTACTAAATTACTAAGTTTTATATTTAAAATAATAAGTGAAGTAAAAATTGTTTGCAGAGTAGACACTACTTGCTTGTGGCTATTAACTGCTAGATAACTTTTTAGCATATTATTGTTATTTTTAGGAAGTCATCTCCATAAGCTAACAAAATAGAGAAAAAGACTGCTTTGTTGTGATTTGTTAAGTGTTTAAGTGAATAATTTGCTGAAAATATATCATGTCAAATTATTTTGCATATTGCAAATGACATGAAGTCCTGTTTTACAGTACCCAACATAAATGAGAACACCCATTTGAAATTTGAAATTAATTTCTCAGTGAATATGAACAATCATATTGCTGATTTAAAAAAAAAAATAAAAAAATTGCAGTGACGTTTTTTAGCTAGGGATCCTTAAGATTTAGTTAAATTCAATTCATCTTTATTTTTATAGCACTTTTACAGTGTAGATTGTGTCAAAGCAGCTTAACATAGCAGTTCTAGTAAATTGAAACTGTCAGTCCAGTTTTCAGAGTTGAAGTTCAGTTTAGTGTGGTTTAATTTTCTCTGCTGAAAGTCCAAACACTGAAGAACAAATCCACTGATGTGCAGCTCCACAAGTCCCAAACCGAGCAAGCCAGTGGCGAGGAACAAAACTTCACCAATTGACGAAAGTGAAGGAAAAAGTCCTTGAGAGAAACCAGGTTCAGTTGGGCATGACCATTTCTCTTCTGGCCAAACTTCTTGTGCAGAGCTGCAGTCTAGGCGCTGGAGAATGCTGGGCGTCCATCATGGAAAAGCTGCAGGTGTGAGTAGTTTACTGGCGGGTGTTCAGACTGGCCCACGGGATCAATGCAGAGACTCATCTGTCACTGGGGACTTTCAGGAATCAGTCTCATTCTCTCTACACCATGAAAAACAGACTAACATGAGTGTAGATGTCATTCAAACTATAATGTCTTTTGGGAAGTGTTCCCGGCTCTGGTTGCCCTAATTATGCAGCCTAACAATTCTTTAGAGGATTTGGATTTCAAAAGCATTTGTGTTTAATGTGTATGTTAATGCAAAGAGATGTGTCTTTAATCTAGTTGTAAACTGACAGAGTGTGTCTGCCTTGCTCCGGAACTGTGGTAGGAAGGCTGTTCCAGAGTTTAGGTGCCAGATATGAGAAAGATCTACCGCCTACAGTTGATTTTGATATTCTGGGAATAATAATTGTCCAGAATTAATTGAGCATAGTGGACGTGAGGGGCTGTAATACACCAGGAGCTCCCTCAAATACTGGGGAGCTAAGGCATCTAGGGTTTTGTAGGTAGTAAATAAAATATTTACATTTACAGAATGGGAGAGCATGTGCAATGTCAATATTAAAGCCCATATCAATGACAACAAATATATTTCAGATGTTTAAAAATCAGCTATAGAAGCATGTAATACAATTTTCTTGTAAAGATATATATTTTTACATTTCAGTGTAACCCTAACCCAGAGAGAGAGAGAGAGACTTTATACATAATCTAAAAGATATAAATAGATAAGCTTTCCATTGATGTATGGTGTGTTAGGATAGGACAATATTTGGCCAAGCAACTGCTATTTGAAAATCTGCAATTTGAAAGTAAAAATTAACCAATTGTCCAAATTAACAAATAGTTTGAAAATGTTGTCATCAAAAATTATTTTTACTTAATATTACAATCATTTACCCAGTGATGGGTTGCAGCTGGAAGGGCATCCACTGCGTAAAACATATGCTGGATAAGTTGGCGGTTCATTACGCTGTGGTGACCCCAGATTAATAAAGGGACTAAGCCAAAAAGAAAATGAATGAATGAATGAATTACAATAATTTAACATGGTGCAGCAGTGGGTAGTGTGCTCGCCTCACAGCAAGAAGGTCTCTGGTTCGAGCCTTGGCTGGGTCATTGGGCATTTCTGTATGGAGTTTGCAAGTTCTCCCCACGTTCGTGTGGGTTTCCTTCGTGTGCTAAGTCCAAAGTGCTAAGTCCAAAGACATGTGGTATAGGTGAATTTGGTAGGTTAAATTGTCCGTAGTGTGTATGGGTATTTCTCAGTGATGGATTGTGGCTGGAATGGCATCTGCTGCATAAAACATGTGCTGGATAAGTTCGCGGTTCATTCTGCTGTGGCGACCCCAGATTAATAAAGGGACTAAGCCGACAAGAAAATGAATGAATTACAATCATTTTGGCATAAAATAACAATTTTGACTCATACAATGTCTTTTAACGTTAAAATGTTTTTTAAAAAATTAAAAACTGCTTTTATTCTAGCCAAAATAAAACAAATAAGACTTACTCCAGAAGAAAAAATATTATCATTATTACTGTGAAAATGTCCTTGCTCTGTTAAACATCATTTGGGAAATATTTAAAAAAGAAAAAAAAAATTCAAAAGGGGTTTAATAATTCTGATCGCAACTGTACATGCTTGCATTTTTTGGAAAAAAAATATTATGCGTGGTTAGTAAGTTTGAAGAATTTTATTTAGCTAAAATAAGCTCCAAATATTACCAAAAATATTCTGCATAGATTTTAAGCAACAATAACAACACTACACAGTTGTGGCAGATAATTTGCAGGCCAGTATTTACAAAATAGCAGTAATAAATGCAATGATGAATACCAAGACATGGGGCTAATTTGCATACAAATACATATTTAGAAATACTTTCTACTATTAGCTACAACTACCCCCTTATCCCCTGTATAAACAATTGGTTCTGTGCCTCTTAATGACTTTTGTGCGTGTGTGTCTCTGTGGCAGCTCTCTTGATTTAACAACTACTCTATAAAACACAAGTGGAGAGGCTTTATAAGCCTCTTCATGAAATATCTAGGGGTGAAGTATTGTAATACGCCCATCTGTAATGGATGTGAGGGCTGATGTGATGATTCAGGGGTAAATCAATCCTCATCAGAGGGCAACGTGGAGCTTCCCCGTAGCATCAGCGCTAGCTTATTAGTGCCTGACAAAAGCAAATGAATATGAATGCTGTTAGCAGGAGAGCGTCACCTTGCTCTGTGTTCACATATACCACCAGCACTGACCTTCAGTGTCTGCTCAATTCACAGACATGAAAGGAAGGGTGAGGGGGGAAAACTGGATGAAAATAGTCAAGGCAAATTTTATGCAGGTGATAGCATTTCATGCTAACCTAATTTTCATGTCAGAATATCGCTAAGATCCTCAACATATTTTTTTTTCATTCACTATGTTTAGATGTGGTAAGCATTTTGAGTGCATACTCTCTATCTGTAAAACTGACTTTACATATTTCCAATGTTTTGTACTCAATATTTCATAATGAGAATATTGTATTTTACGTGGGAATGTTGTAAATAATGTTCAGTTTATCATGCAGACCAATTGGTTTGCTTCACAAGACCTTATATTGTGCCAGTAGCCATTGATTTGCATTTTATTAATTACCAAAGACCACACTTTTTTGTGTTTAAATGTTAAGTTTTTTTCATGTTCTACTGAAGAAAAAAAAAAAATTCACCTAAATCTTGGATGCCCTGAGGATAGGTACATTTAAAACAGTTCATTTTTGGGTAAAATATCCCTTGAAGGATTATAAAAGGTTTGTTGTTAACTAAAACTAGAACAAACTATAATTCTTAAAGTGTACCTATTATGCCATGTAAAATGTTCCTTATTTTGATTTAGAGGTGTCCTGCAGGGCGACACGGTGGCACAGTGTGTTGCACGATCGCCTCACAGCAAGAAGGTCTCTGGTTCAAGCCTTGTCTGAGTCAGTTGGCATTTCTGTGTGGAGTTTGCATGTTCTTCCCGTGTTCATGTAGGTTTCCTCCGGATGCTCCAGTTTCCCCCACAAGTCCAAAGACATGTGGTACCGGTGAATTGGGTTAGCTAAATTGTTCATAGTGTATGTGTGTGAATGAGAATGAATGGATGTTTCCCAGTGATGGGTTGCAGCTGAAAGGGCATCCACTGCGTAAAACATATGTGGATAAGTTGGCGGTTCATTCTGCTGTGGCGACCCCAGATTAATTAAAGGACTATCCTGAAAAAAAAAGAATGAATGAAGATCTCCTGCAATAAGGTGTGAGTCATCAGGTTAAAAATTACTTTCATTTCTCACAATATACATTTAAAAAAAAGCATAATTTCTCAAACGATCTATTTGATGCATTTGAGGATGACTTCTTTTTGAACCCTGCCTTTCTGAGAGCCTGTACTGCCCTGATTGGAAGTCTTGGAGAACTATTTGATCAACTCAACCCTGCAACCAAAAGTGGGGGAGTGGGGGTGCAGGCCAGGATCACGGTGGCAGGCCAGATGATGTCCCGGTGCTCCCTATGGCCAGTCCGCCCCTGCCTGCAGCGCAAACATGTAGAAGTCCATCTATTAGCCCAATGACGAAACTAACAGCATGGTTGAAGGTTAAATGCATGTAAGCCTTTTTAGTGCTTCTGAAAATATTTTTATTTATTAGAATTTATTTATATTTGTTTTTTTAGCTCTGAATTTAATCTGACTCCAATTTTATGTGAGCGTCAAATTTAGACTGTATTTCTAATTGTAGGAACGGATCACAATAATCATTTATGACTTAATTTAGAGTTTTGATTTATATCTGTTCCCATACTCTTCAGTTCATACGTTCATTAGGGACCAAACGCCGCTCAGAGTTTCACGCCCCGGGTTCGTGTGTCTTCTCACGGACACTATGTCGACACTCTGAAGTTAGTCAGAGGATGTAGGGTTAGCTAATACTTAAATAGTCTGATTGCCAACTGCTCACTCATCCTAAAAATTAGTCAATATAGCCACTTCCAGACAACTTGCTAATTTCAGCAATTAGATGATGAAAGATCTCCATGCTGTCGTGTCAAAACGTCTCCGTACAGTCAAATGTGTCTTAAAATCAAATCTAATCATGTCGAATCATAAAGGTAGCGCAAGACTCCTTAATCTACTGGATATAAAAAGATTTCAGGAGAATTCAGAATGAATCAAAACTTCACATTTTATTTGGTAAAATTGCATTATGCCAATTATATAATAAAACAATCAGAAAGCCAATTCAGAGATGATACTGTAAAAATATAACATCCATTACTCAAAGATAAATCAAAGAGTTAGAGATGCATACCTGACCAGAGAAATACGTTGCAGCATAAGTCTCAGAGATGCTGCAACGGGGTCTCTTGCCTACAAGATCCCAAAGATATGTGTGCTCATTTCCCTTAAATATTCAACTCAGAACAAACAGCCATAAATTCAAGACAATAGAAGCGTCACAAACACAACATGAATAGTATACTTCAACTGATATGTTTTTACTTAGGCCCCGTTTACACTAGTACGTTTTAGTTTTAAAACAGCGTTTTAGAATGAAAACGATCCGCGTCCACACTAGCGTTTCACGCAGCGTTTCTGAACAGCTCTCCGTCTACATTAATTGGTAAAAACGCACATCACGTAATCACACACACACTCTCTGGCATGCACTGCAGCGTCCTTTGAGCACACACACACCCACATGAGAGCTGTGCATGTCGGACTGTTCATCACGGATCTACCGCTGGATCTAATCTCATTATATTTGTTAAACGTGATATTTAATTCATCTTGTTGTCTATATCTGACGACATATTCCCCGACTTTGGTCTTTTGAATCTATTACTTGTTCTCAGATAACGTGTTTTGGCTGAGCGCAAAGTTAGGTTAATATATTAATTAATGTAACCGCGGACACAGATTCTGCACATCTGACTGATTGCTTGCCTTTATTTTCTCTATTGTATAAACTTATTGTACGTTATACTTTCATACGGATATTCAATGAAAGAGAGGGTATGTTTTGCCTTTTCAATGAAAATGAAAGGAGGCAGTAGCCTAATGTTATAGGCTACGTTTTGTTATAAATATGCCACAGCCATATCACCCTGCAGCCCAAGACCGGTTACTCACTGAAGCTAAGCAGGGCTGAGCCTGGTCAGTACCTGGATGGGAGACCACTTGGGAAGACTACGTTGCTGTTGGAAGTGATGTTAGAGAGGCCAGCAGGGGGCGCCTAACCTGTGGTCCTGAGTCCTAATGCCCCAGTAAAAGTGAAGGGGACACTAAACTGTCAGTGGGTGCCGTCTTTCGGATGAGACGCTAAACCGAGGTCCTGACTCTCTGTGGTCATTAAAAATCCCATGGCACTTCTCGTAAAGAGTAGGGGTGTAACCCCGGTGTCCTGGCCAAAGTCCCTCAATCGGCCCTTACCCATCATGGCCTCCTAATCATCCCCATCCACCGAATTGGCTCTATCACTGTCTCTTCACTCCACTAATAGCTGGTGTGTGGTGAGCGCACTGGCACCGTTGTCCTGTGGCTGCCGTTGCATCATCCAAGTGGATGCTACACACTGGTGGTGGTGTGGAGAGACTCCCCTCATGATTGTGAAGCGCTTTGGGTGTATGGCCATACACAATAAATGCGCTATATAAATACACATTACATTACATAAATATGCTTGAATATGACAGTCATATCATGCAGCTACACGACGCCTCAACATTTTTGATGTCTGTTGTTGCTATATCAAAATAAAAATAGGCAATTCCTCACATCATGTTTTCATTTTATTGTTAAGATAGTGAAACAGCATAGCCAGGGTGATGTGAATGATTTTATAAAGTACACACTCGGGAGTTTGTATTCCATATCAAACTTGCGAAGTCGGAACTTACACGGAGAGGATGTAAGACTGAACTGTGTGAAGGCTACTTAATATTGAGGAAAAAGCCCCAATCAGACAGGCGAATGTCTGCAGCCCCGCCTCCGTTTTCAGATGTCTCCGTTTTCCCCCATCCACACGGCCTCTCTCTTAAAACTAAAACGTATTAGTGTAAACAAGGCCTTAGTTGTGGTCCATTATCAGATCTTGTTAATGTGTAATAGTTGTATTTTTTGCATGTGCATATATGAAAGAAAATGATATGAATGTATGAATGTTGTACATGTAAGTTGAAGTTGGCATGAAACAGAAGTTAAGATTTGGCTGTTTTTGTAGGATAAATTATGCATTGCTCATCACAGAGATGCACTCACACACATATGCACACATGTTTTCATCTTAATGATGAATCGCTTGATGTATTTCTCATTTATAATTTGCTTTGGGTAAACCTGTGTGCTAAATGAATAAATGTAAATGCAAAAGAACACAAATGTGCAGATATGCTCTCCCCCTACATTGTTTTATGCTTTTTGTCATCCAAACAATTTATATTGGATTACAAAGAGTTGTGATTAACAAATTGGACGCATTATCAACCCAAAATTAACCACCTGGAAATAATGTAAATGTAATTAAAATGGCTAGAGGGTGAAAATAAATAAATAAAACTGCATAAAACGTTTTACCTAATTGCTTTTTCATTTATCTATTGTTAAATTAGCTGCATGAGCAGTAAAATGCTGGATGTGGTCTCATATGCTAACATTATTTGCAATATTTCATAATAACAATGAACATTTTAAAAATATTGTGCACTACAGCTGTAAACACATTCATCAAAAGAGAAATATTCAGATCTTAGCACACTTCTTCCCACTTTATCCTACTGTCCTTTGAGGAAAAGGACTGCCGATAAAAAAACTATGACTGCAGATTTGCTAAATAAAGCAGCCATTTTTGGATTCAGGTCATGAGTCATACGGCATAAATCAAAGAGCTCAGCGCAGAGAGAGTCTAAACTCATGAGTTAATTACGGCACTGGTGTGTATGTGGACGCATGTGGCCTGAATGGTGTCTGCTGAGGTAATTACCAATGTGCTTTTAATGAAGTCTCAAGGGAATCACCAAACATCACCTTTGTAAAGTGCAGATAATCAGCTTTTAGAGTCTACTACACTCTGCAAGTGTAGGGCAGGAGGAACCAAGATCTCAGAGAGGAGACAATATGCTAATGAAGATGTGCTTATGACGCTGAATGCTTGTGTGGTCCAGCCAGGTAAAGGTGAAATATTATCTTCTAGGCAAAAAAAGAGCTTGCATGTACTGTCCAACTCAAAATTAAGCCTGTTTTGGATGGTAATTGTTTCTCATGGGGATGAAGGGTAATTTTAACAGGGGCAAATCAGTGATTTTATTGCCATCTGAATACATGGGAGTGTTTTTATCCCACCATGCATGCAATGAATGTTTGGCTGAATTGTCTCTCTGTTTTTAGAATAAAAATACCAAGGTTTTGTGGTTTCGTTAATTGCAACCCAAATAAGCATCTTTTTTTTTTTTTGCAAATGTTGCATTATACTGAAATGTCCTTGCATTATAAATCTAAACACTTTTAATATTATAAAGATGGCAGCTATTCTGAAAAAATAATATTTATATGTTAATGTTAATATGTTTGCTTAATGCATACAAAACACATAATTTCCATATAAACCACCACATAAAATTGTTTAAAACTATTATTGACTGGCACTACTAAATGTGCTGTCAGCAAAATCCTGAACACCAGTAGAGACTTGGCAGACCTGATGGATAAAGGCAAAATAAGCTTTATCACTTTTTTATTTTTCATCTTATCCAGTGGATTGAATTACTTTTCTGTTTTTAATCCCACTGTTCTAGGTGTAATGTATAGAGTCAATAAATATGCACTCTATACTTCCATGCTTCCTAAAAATGCTCTCCCAACGGGTGCATATTAAACAGAGTTGGAGCAAGGACAGACCCCCCCACCCCCCACCCCCCAAGGAAGATGCCTTTTGCCAGAGGCAGAGTTTCTGTAACTGCTTGAAAAGTGTCTGTCACTTGCTGTGGATATAGGATAACACTACTTCAGAATTATTATGGGATTGGCTCATTTCTACTTTTTAAAAATGACAAACATCATTTAACTATTTATAAATAGACAAACAATAACAAGATATATTGTTTACAGCTGACAATCATGTTACTGTTATCTTCTGCCTTTAAAAAATCCTTCCATCACATTTAATCTCTTAGACATTTTTCTATTTTAATAGCATGAAATAAAATGAGGTAAATGTCTTTGACTAACATGCTTTATCTCTGTACTTTGGGCTGTTGGGCACAATGACCTCCATAATGGGACAAAATAGTTCAGGTCTGCTAATTGTTTTTGGCCCTTTGGCTGTGAATCACCTGCCTTACAAAGGTTGCAGTCAATCACACCACACTCTGTCTGTGTCTGAACTTATTCTTTTTTCTTCAAAGATGAATATAATGCAGTTTAAATACACCTCGTTTCTAAATCCGGCACTATGAAGTTAAAGAAAGAAAAAAGAAAAAGTCAGCGTGAAACAATTTTCACAATATCTTAAAGAAATAAAAACTCTTTCATAGAATGAAACTCAATATTTTAAGATATTTAAGAATAAATTTAAAACATTTGTCTGCCAAATGCCAAATCAATGTCATGTGCATATATATATATATATATATATATATATATATATATATATATATATATATATATATATATATATATATATATATACAGTATAAATAAAAGTCAAATGCATTATGGTGACAAAAGTGTTGTAAAAAGTATTAAAAGTGCTACTATTATTTCATTACAATTTTTATTATTATGTTACTGTTTTGAATTCTGTTTTGAATGTTTCCTCCAGTATTCAAGGTCAAAAAAAGAAAGAAAAGAAAGACTTTTATTATCTCATAATATCCTGTACACTGAAGCATCATATATCACCTCTTTTTTTACAGTGCCTGAAATGGTTTTATTCAAGGATCCAGTGTATCTAACCTACTCCTTCTCTTAAGCCTACTCTGCTCTGATTGATCAGATCAGATGGTCCAGACTGTTGTAACTGGTCAACAAAATGCAAATTATGTCTATTACCATATCTAAATTTTGACATTGTTTTCGCAGTAACTAATGATTCTTGATATAGTGTTGACAGGACAAACCAACTATAGTTTTTATGCATCAAAGTAGATGATGTTTTGCACTTTAATCTTTAAAAGCTCCATTATAGACCAAATTAATATTTGAAAAAGCAGATGGGGGTACTTTAAAATGTTAATATTTACAGGAAAATATTATTATTTTTATCAATAACTGCCATTAACCATGAGTAATGGAGATACATACATTCATATGTGCTTATTAAGTGTGACGTCACATGAAGCGGCTTCCGGGGTCCAATGGTTCTATCAAACTATATGGGGAGACTCAACAAAAGGTAATAATAAACGTTTACAAAGTGATGTAATACTTTCAATATATAATATAATATATATATATCCATGCCTAATATCCTATAGCCAGGATGTGTATAATGTTTTTTATAAATTGTTAAAATCTTTGGTGTCTGTGATGCAGCAAGTCCAGAGACTGTTGTGTACAACATGGTTTTATATACTGTACAGTTTACTTTCATGTGTGATATGACTAAAAAGTGGTCATAAACAAATATTTTCTCAATCCAAATGAGTAGCGGCAGTATTCCATACGCCACGACTTGACAAGCGGATTCAAATTTTCAAATTTTATTTGTCACAAAGAGTCATACACAGTATGATATGCAGAGAAATGCATACACAACCACTTGTGACCCAAAAATAATAACAACAATAACAAAAATAATGATAATATCAATAAGAATCTAAATTTGAAGAAACAGAAGTTATGCAAAAGAATATAAAAGCAAACATAAATTATTTAAACACTTTTAATATAATATGCGGTTGTAGAAAATAATTTAGTAATTTCATTAACTGAGCCAGTATAATATTGGAACGACTACCTTTGATTCCTGCTGGTGTCACATTGGAGTTACGCTGACAGTTGACAAGCCTGAAAAGTTTTTTTTTTGTTCTCTCAGTTCAAACATAGTTTGAAGTCAAATCATCTTTGTGCAGCAGACTTTCCAACTGGCGCCACCTTTGAGGTGCAAAACACATAATATTGTTTCACTGGAGAGTTCTGAAATTCTCTGATGATGAAAAGAAAAGATGTTCTAGTTGGCTTGATGATAAAAGACAATTCTTCAACAATACCGTCTGTAATCGCTCTGCTTGTAGCTTGAGCTTGAAATTGATAGTGTCATAAGGGAGGCACATTCAATTCATGCCCACAGGTAGAATAATAAAATCTTGCACTTCTTTGATGGAAACACCTTGACTAATTCCTAAATAGTATTTTCTGCTGAAAAACTGTTTATGTAATGGCATTAAAATGACAGAAATCTGCTGAAAACAAAACTCTCCTCTCTCTTGCGGCAAATGAGAATGGAATAATATTTGCGATTTAACCTCTGAAATTCCTTCATGAAATTACCCAGTTGTTCTATCTGCATAATATGATACACAAATAACAAATGTCAAGTGCTCTGGCTCTGCAGTGGACCTGGAAGAATTGGCAACATTTTTCCATGTTGATAAACCAAAGGCAAAGAGCCAATCTAATTAGCTAAATACAGACAAGGCGAAAAGCCAGCAGGAGCAACTGAGGCAGCTAGTCTTCACCCAGGGCTTCCCATCCATGAGTCCTGAATGAAGGCAATAATTACATTTAAACGTTCTATTCGGTACTGATAATAGAGGGAAATAATAAGCAATTTAAAATGATTTATAATATTCCAGCTCAATGATATTATCATTCCATGAGGTTTACACAGGATATGGAGGATTTGTTTGGAAAAAAATTATCCTCTCAAATACCCCATTGTGTGTTCATACACCAAGTCCCCTGTCTGTTAATGTGTTTGTATAAATGTCCTAATGTCTGTTACAACAACCCAGAGTTCAAAAGTGTAAGATTGCTTTTATATCAATCTTTTATTTATTAATTGGAGGGAAAGCCTACAAAATCAAAGCTTGCAAATGAGTTCATAAGGTTGAGTATTGAGATTGAGTATAATTACATGGACACCAATAATCTGATTTTATTACGATTAAGACAGTACTCTGATCAAGATTCTAGCATGTAAACAGCGATTTAATTAATTTAATCAGATTAAAGTCATAATCGAACTAAACAGAAATCAAATTAAGACATATGTAGTATGCCGATTTTAGTCACAATACTGAAGTGCAGTACAGACATGTAAACACCTTAATCAAACAATTACTGTCATGTAGGATTTTCGCCGCATTTTGCGACAGGATAGTCCACACACACACAGCTGTTTGACACTGTTCTTTGCACCTACAGAGTCACTGAAAGACCACAGACACATACACTACGAACTGCGGAGGTTTTTTTGGCGTGTGGAATCAAATTCTAGTAAAACAACACTCTTCCAGCAGTTCATACTCGCATCAAGTATAATGTTCCTGAATGAAAGTGAAAGTGCCAATCTGCAGTTAAAGTCGGCAAGTGAAGTTTCACAAACTAATTTCGAGAGAAGCACATGATATGATCGACTACAGCTGATCCTTATCGCTAATCATTAGCTAGCCTATCGGATCATTCCAAAATTACTATAAATATCCTGCCTAAACTTCATTCCCTATTTCCCTTTTGGAAAACCCCCTTCTATCCTTCCCTTCTCCCTCCTCCTTAATTCTAGGATCGGGTGACACGGCGGCTCAGTGGCTGGCACTGCTGCCTTGCAGGGGGAGGGCCTATGGTTCAAGTTCTAAATAAGCCACTCTCTGCACAGAGTTTGCATGTTCTCCCCGTGTTCGTGTGGGTTTTCCCCGGGTACTCCGGTTTTCCTCCTGTAGTCTAAAAACATGTGACATAAGCGAATTGTAAAAAGTCACAAGCACTTAACGCATGCTGAATAAATTCTTATAGAACCACCTTATTAGCCAAAGTATAGGTGAAAAATACAAAATGGGGGCTCTCGAGAAATACCTGATCTCGTTTCCCTCCTAATGCTCATTGACCAGGCGGGAACCTTGGGCTCATCTATCTCCAGCATGCCAAACCTGGTATTATGGTCAAGCATTATCTAAGTGTGAACTCTTGAAATTAAAAATGAAACACCTGAAAGTACATGAAACTCCAGAGGAAATGTGAATAGCGTGGTGACGCAATGACATTAATCGAATTATGTGCTATAACATATAAAACGGAATCATAAAACTCATGTAAACACCTTAATCATATTGTCCTATTCAGATTAACGCAAATAATTTGATTACTGATGTCCATGTAGACATAGTCATTGTCAAAAATGTGTGTATTTGATGTAGTGAGATTCTAGTACATTTGAATGTCTTGCAATACAAAATAAAAAAAATATGTTCTTTTAAAAATCAGGGATATTCCACCAAAATATTTGATTCAGAAAAAGTGTATTTTATGCAAAAAAAAAGCTCTAAATGACAACACTTTTATTTAAGATTAGAATGAAATATCATTAGTAGTTTACTCCCTATACTCATAAAACAAATCCTGACAATTTTCAAGTTGTATCCATGATGTAGTGTTTGTATCTAACAATTCTTTCTTCCTCGTAATTCTCTCTTTCTTGTCTATTTTATACTACAATCTCAGTATTTACAAACTCTGTATGGCAAGACATTAACTAAAAAACTAAAAGAAAAAAGTTAAAAGAATAAATAAAATAAAAAGTATTTTTTTTAACTCAAAAAAGTAGTTTTTTCTAATTTTGTTAAGAAAAAGTCAAAAAGTAAAAAAAAAAAAAAAAGTATATTTTATGAAAGAAACAAACTTCCATGAGTCTCAAACCTGTTGACACCACTGTGAAAGAATAAACATAATAAACTAGTTCTGGATAACTATAGGTAAATATAAACACATTCATTCATTCATTTTCTTTTTTCGGCTTAGTCCTTTTATTAATCAGGGGTCGCCAAAGCGGAATGAACCGCCAACTTATCCAGCACATGTTTTACACAGCAGATGCCCTTCCAGCTTCAACCCATCACTGGGAAACATCCATACACTCTCATTTACACACATACACTACGGACAATTTAGCTAACCCAATTCACCTAAACCACATGTTTTTGGACTTGTGGGGAAAACCGGAGCACCCGGAGGAAACTCACGCAAACACGGTGAGAACATGCAAACTCCACACAGAAATGCCAACTGACCCAGCCGGGACTCAAACCAGTGACCTTCCTGCTGTGAGGTGATTGTGCTACTCACTGCGCCACCGTGCTGCCCATGTAAACACATGTCTGTTGTAAATCTGTCAAAATGCATGTTTGAGAGACTCAAAAAGGATTTAAAAAACAAAAATTGCCTATTCTTCCTCAACAGACAACACAGACCCAATCATAAATTATGCAAGTTGTACACTCAGCAAAAAAATATTCAATGCGCTCTCAGTATCCTTTAAGCCTTTTTATTGAGTATAGGTGAATGGTCTGGGGTATACATTGACAGTTCCACAGGGAGCTTTATGGGCTGGTCATCTTCACACAGACACATTCACAAACACACCTCCTCATATTTCTGTCAGCCAAAGTATCTCTGATTGCATCCAAACCCCTGAGGGCAATTGAAGAACAGTCCTTATGGAAAGTTTGTAACCTATAGTTTGGCTACAACATGGCAGTTTGGAAATCAATATGGTACCTGAGGCTATGTTAGTAGTACCTGTGGCAAAAAAATAAAACAAATGCTACCATGGCAGTGCTGGTGCTCACTTAACATCTGACTCAGTCTGCACTCCGTCTCACTGTGTCCGAGTCGGGCATGAATCCTTTTACAGCCAATTTCTCAGCACTACAAAAGGCCTGGGGAACAAAGTCAGGTTATGACACTATAAAATGCACACTTCACCAGTTCAAGGATGTTAATACTGCAGTAGATACAGTGCATGCTTTTAAAGAGACAAATAATACATTGAGGAAATTCTGTATTGAATATGAAAGTCTTTTTTCACTGTTTACATGGTCACATTTATAACACTATAGTGGTTTATTTTTAATCTTAACATAGTTCGAGGTTTCTTGAGTTTCTATTGCCAGTTGTAAACTCTGTATTTCAAGAAATACATTTTGAATTAGGAGATGTACAGTGCATCCAGAAAGTATTCATAGCGCTTCACTTTTTCCACATTTTTTAATGTTACAGCCTTATGCCAAAATGGATTAAATTCATTTATTTCCTCAAAATTCTACACACACCCCATAATGATAATGTGAAAAAAGATTTTTTGAAATGATTGCAAATTTATTAAAAATAAAAAAGCTGAAAAATCACATGTACAGTACATAAGTATTCACAGCCTTTGCTCATTACTTTGTTGATGCACCTTTGGCAGCAATTACAGCCTCAAGTCTTCTTGAATATGATGCCACAAGCTTGGCACACCTGTCTTTGGGAATCTTTGCCCATTTCTCTTTGCAGTTCCTCTCAAGCTCTATTAGGTTGGATGGGAAGCGATGGTGTACAGCCGTTTTCAGATCTCTCCAGAGATGTTCAATAGGATTTGGATCTGGGCTCTGGCTGGGCCACTCAAGGACATTCACCAAGTTGTAGTGAAGCCACTCCATTGATATTTTGGCAGTGTGCTTTGGGTCATTGTCCTGCTGGAAGATGAACCGTCGCCCCAGTCTGAGGTCAAGAGCACTCTGAAGCAGGTTTTCATTTAGGATGTCTCTGTACATTGCTGCATTCATCTTTCCCTCTATCCTGACTAGTCTTCCAGATCCTGCTGCTGAAAAACATCCCCACAGCATGATGCTGCCACCACGATGCTTCATTGTAGGGATGGTATTAGCCTGGTGATGAGCGGTGCCTGGTTTTCTCCAAACGAAACGCCTGGCATTCACTCTAATTAGTTCAATTTTAATCTCATAAGACCAGAAGATTTTGTTTTTTGTGGTCTGAGAGTCCTTCAGATGCCTTTTGGCAAATTCCAGGCAGAGAGTGGCTTCCGTCTGGCCACTCTACCATACAGGCCTGATTGGTGGATTGTTGCACAGATGGTTGTCCTTCTGTAAGGTTCTCCTCTCTCCACAGAAGAATGCTGGAGCTCAGACAGAGTGACCATCGGGTTATTGATCACCTCCCTGACTAAGGCCCTTCTCCCCCGATCACTCAGCTTAGATGGCCGGCCAGCTCTAGGAAAAGTGCTGGTGGTTCCAAACATCTTCCACTTATGGATGATGGAGGCCACTGTGCTAATCGGAACTTTCAGAGCAGCAGAACTGTTTCTGTAACCTTCCCCAGCCTTGTGCCTCGAGAAAATTCTGTCTCGGAGGTCTACAGACAATTCCTTTGTCTTCATGCTTGGTTTGTGCTTTGACATGCACTGTCAACCCTGGACCTTATATAGACAGGTGTATGCCTTTTCAAATCATGTCCCAAACAACTAAATTTACCACAGGTGAACTCCGATTAAGCTACTGAAACATCTCAAGAATGATCAGTGGAAACAGAATATACCTCAATTTAGAGCTTCACGGCAAAGGCTGTGAATATTTATGTACATGTGATATTTCAAGTTTTTATGGAAGCCTGTTCTCGCCACTGAATGCAAAATAAATAAATCAAATAAAAGTTATAAAGTCAGAATTCTGAGTTATAATGATGGATTTATGCGAGAAGAGGACGTGTAAGAGAAATTTGAGTTCATCAAAAAGTGTACAAAGCGGCCTCTGGTGGATTTGCAAAAAACAAAATTGTGAGCAGACATACCTCCTTATGCATTTTGCTGTCTCCAAAAAACTATAGAGTTCCAAGAAATAAGATTTTGAGTAAGAAGTCAGGTTTGCACATTGTAAACTCAGAACTTCAAGAATCAAATCTGAATCATGAGATGTAAAGTCAGAATTCAGAATAAATATCAGATTTACAAGATGTAAAACTAAGAACTTCAAGAAATAATGTCTGAATAAGGACATGTAAATTCAGAGTTCCAAATCAAAACACAAAATTTAAATGCAGAAATCGAAGAAAAAAGTCAGAATGGCAGGATTTAAACTCAAAATAAAGTCTGAATTAGGGGATGTAAATTCTGAATTCCAAGACAAAATCAAATTTGCAAAATAGAAACCCAGAAATCTAAGAAAGAAAACTGGATCGCACAATTTTAACTCATAATTCCAAGAAACAAAGTCTGACTTATCAGTATAAAATTAATTTCAAGATGTACAGTAGACTCAAAATTCCAAGAAATATAGTCTGACTTATTAGTAAAAAGTCAGAACTGCAAAATGTAAACTCAAAATTCCAAGAAACATAGTCTGACTTATTAGTAAAAAGTCAGAACTGCAAAATGTAGACTCAAAATTCCAAGAAATATAGTCTGACTTATTAGTAAAAAGTCAGAACTGCAAAATGTAAACTCAGTATTTCAAGAAATAAAGTCTGAATTATGAAATGTAAAACATCAGATTTGGAAGATGTAACCCTGAATTCTAATTATAAAGTCAAAATTGCAAGACGTAAACTCAAAAATACCAGTTACAAACTCTGAATTCTGAGAAAAAAAAATGTAATAACCTTTATATGAACTCAAAGCTGCCTGACTTTTCTTAGATCAATGAATAATTTCAAGCTTACTGTATATAGATTAAGATGTGCTGTAACTGAAAGAGCTGATATTGAAGTGGGAGACTTGTCACTTCCACAACAAACTCAATGAAAGCACATCTATTATACAGTAAGCCATATACTGTAGAGAGCACTTCGGTGGTGCATTGACATTCAGTATGCCACACAAGATGTTTTGTCTTTATGAACTCTAGCGTCAAAACTGTCAAGGTGATATCATGTCAAAACACTATATCTTTTAATATAACAAGCATCTTACTTGTGGTGAATTATGTATGTGACCTTATGCTTCCCACTGTTTCAGCCTATGGTTAAAACGAGTGAAACTCATAAAATAACACAATTAGAGGCTCCATCAATCAACCTGCCAATGTTTGCTGTTTTATTCTAGAGAATCCATCTGTTCCAGATCAGAGGCAGTCCAACTTTACATTGAACCCTAGGGAGAGCTGCCGAGAACAAAGGGGGAAAAGGTGGAGCTATTTTAAGGCAGGATTCTAAGATTATTTTCCAATATGACATTTTGACTGCATTCCTGGACATACCCAGGAACTGAATGCAGCAGGAATGAACAATTTGTATGGCTGTGTGAGCCATATAACACTTACAAGCACCAAGTGTTAGGAAAAACATCAACATTATTGGTGAGTATGAAACAGTGGTACTCAGCTAACTAGTGATTAATTCTAACAATACAAGTTAATGCAGCACAATTGAACTTGATTATCAAATCAGAAAGACTCGTGGAAGACATATGAATACATAATTTGTAGATTTAGCAAATGCTGTTCTAAACAATGCTCATTTCGCTGTAAATTTGGGCCACTTATAACATGAAAATGCTAAATGTGGCAAACATTTTCTCATGTTTGTAACGAGAATGGTCGGATACTGTCGTCATTAAAAGAGAAGCATTTTATACAGAGAAATTACTATTATCTCAGCATATTTATCGTGACATTTTTTATTAATTGTTTTACTATAATAAAATAGTAATAGTGATAATAATAATAATAATAATTGTTTTTTTTATTATTATTATTATTATTAGTAGTAGTAGTAGTAGTAGTAGTAGTAAACATAAAAAATACCAATTTCAATTTCAATGGGTCACAATGCTTAACTATGCTCAAAAACAAAGAAAAGCAGGATGTGCAGTTGTGATTAATAATCAAAAAGAGCAAAATAATCACAAGTTATATTACATTTATCACAGAAGTTCCAAAATTAACTTAATTTTGCTTTATTGATTCAGCCAAAAGCGTGTAATATGGAACATACAGTATGAAACACAAGTGAAACATACAGTGAGTGACACTTCAAAAGGACCATTACCGTTGCGAGTGGCATTACCGCTGCACTTAAGGATTAAGAACGTGTTTTAGGTGTAACAGTAGCTTGTGACTATGCCGCCAGTGGGCATACTTGTAAATGAAGATGAAATAACGAAACAAAGCATTATAATTCCTTCACTAATCATTAAAAAATGTTAACAAGCTTTACTATCATTGTAAACTTGTTAAGTGCAATGAGGATTAATTTTGGAAATTAAAACTAAAGAAATAAAAGACAATTAAAATTTAAAAGTACAAACATGCATACATACACAAATAGAGGAATGAATAAATAAATGAATAAAAAAATAAATAAATAAATAAAGCAGTTTTTTTGCCTAATATAGAGAAATGTACAGTGTTTGTTTTAAAGTGATATGACTAAGACAGTCAATAAATAAGCTTTTTTTTCATTTACAGTTTTCATTTACATTTTCGTAGTTGATTATATTTTTCTAATTGTATGTCTTAATTATTGTACATAAAAAATAATTGAATAATTAAATAGGTCTAAATAATTATTTATTTAAAGACATTACAAGCGAAACATGAATAAACAGTTGCATGGTCTAAAGGGCTCTTAAATAAATGCTACTTCATCAAAAGCACAAAAATAAATTGACTTACCTCAAGCAGATCACTAAAATCCTAACCAAAATAATTTAGCCACAAGACGTAAGTCCTGCAAGTTTATTTTTAATAATTTAGTTTCAGTTTAGTTCAGTTTTTCAAAACGTCATTTTTTTATTATTATTAATGTCCCAGTATCTTTTGTGACGTCACGTCTGGTGAGAATCAGCATCTCCACGTCCAAGGCCATGGTGCTCCACCTAAAAAACATGGTTTGCCATCTCCAGGTTGGAGGAAAGTCCTTACCCCAGGTGGAGGAGTTTAAGTATCTTGGGGTTTTGTTCATGAGTAAGGGAAGGATAGAATGTGAGATTGACAGGCGGATTAGTGTAGCGGCAGCAGTAATGCGGTCGATGTATCGTCAGTTGTGGTAAAGAAGGAGCTGAGCTAAAAGGCAATGCTCTCGATTTACCGGTCAATCTACATTCCTATACTCTCACCTATGGTCATGAGCTTTGGGTCATGACCGAAGGACAAGATCTCGGATACAAGCGGCCCTTATATATACAAGCACCCTTATAGACAGGGTGAGGAGCTCTGCCTGCGGGAGGAGCTCAGAGTAGAGCCGCTGCTTCTTCACATCGAGAGAAGTCAGCTGAGGTGACTCGGGCATCTGTTTTGGATGCCTCCTGGACACCTACCAAGGGAGGTGTTCCAGGCATGTCCTACCAGGAGGAGGCCTCGGGGAAGACCCAGGACACGCTGGAGGGACTGTCTCTCGGCTGGCCTGGGAATGCCTGGGGATCCCCCCGGAGGAGCTGGAGGAAATTTCTGGGGAGTGGGAAGTCTGGCGTTCTCTCCTAAGACTGCTGCTCCCACAGCCCAGCCCCGGAAAAGTAGATGTAAATGAATGAATCTTTTGTGTTTTAATTTAAATTTCAGTCACCTTGCATATTTGTGTGAAATATAATGTGCATAACAGCATAAAAAAGGAAAAAGCAGTCAAATGTTATAGCTATAATTCATCAGAATTAGCTATATTACAATACATCAAAAGTATAAAAAACACCTGGTCAAAACAGTCTGTCTACAGGTTAGGCTATGTTTTAAATAGGCCTAATTTAAAAGAATGCTTTCAAAGTCATTCATTTACTCACTTTCTTTCGGCTTAGTCCCTTTTATTAATCCGGGGTCGCCACAGCGGAATGAACTGCCAACTTATCCAGCACATGTTTACGCAGCGGATGCCCTTCCAGCTGCAACCCATCTCTGGGAAACATCCATACACACTCATTCACACTCGCACACTACGGACAATTTAGCCTACCCAATTTACCTGTACCACATGTCTTTGAAATGTGGGGTAAACTGGAGCACCCACACGAATGCAGGGAGAACATGCAAACTCCACACAGAAACGCCAACTGACCCAGCCGAGGCTCGAACCAGCGACCTTCTTGCTGACCTTCTACCTACTGCGCCACCACATCGCCTAACCTTCAAACTGGGCTACATTATCTTACTTCTAAAATCAGTTACAAATAGTTGTGCAATTAGGGTGTAGACTGTAGAGCACATGTCGAACAACGAAGAGCCAGTAAATAAATGCAAGTTTTAAAGTTAATGCAGGCATAGGCAGAGAGTGAACAAACTCAGGGTAAGGCTAAGATATGCACTTCCCTTTAATGAATTTAAAAAGATTTGCGACGGACCAAGAAGTGGTTTCAACAAAAGTATCACCTATTAACAAATATTATGTTCAAAGCGCACATTAAATCATTTTATTAAAGTAACCAACTGATCTATATTTTGGAAACGTTTTAACGTGTATCCCATGTGATGATGTGATCAAATTTCGCATGAGAACATGAGAACATCCTAAACCATGTTTCCTTTGTGTTCCAGATCTTCCAAATATTTCAACATGCAATTTTAATATGTGATTGCATTTGAGTTCATGGTTTGTTTTATGAAAGGGATATTCAATATCCAATGCTTAAAACAGCCAAAAGCACAAGACTGCTTCAGTGTCTTATTTATTCCTTAAAACTCCCAGAGAGACTATAGGGATCAAGTTCAACCCAAAAATTAGGACAGAGGG
The DNA here is from genome assembly GCA_903798195.1 of Danio kyathit. Lineage (NCBI taxonomy): Eukaryota > Metazoa > Chordata > Actinopteri > Cypriniformes > Danionidae > Danio > Danio kyathit. The sequence goes on from LR812535.1 coordinate 38,255,010, forward strand.
ACAGATTTTCTAGTAACACTGGTAACCTTGTGGCAGATGGATGATCATGTAATAACAATACGTTCCCATTCGGTTCCTAAGAGTCCTGTGATAGCCTTGTCTCACAAACTGACAGCACATCTTCGAATCACTTATAACAAAATGGTTGGTTCAGGATGGAGGGTCACTGGCTCATCCATCAAAATATGATAGCCCAGATCCAAGAAACATCTCAATGAATAAATCCAAACCCTTGTCCAACAAGCGCAATCGGTCACAAACTGAGCGGTTTCCTGAAAAACCTAATAAATCAAAGACAAGACTGTGGAACCCAGCTGAAGATGAACCGGCTCCATCATACATTGAAGAACTCAAACCTTCAAAGTTGTCACCCAGTTCTTTCTTTATTAAGTGAATAGATGCTATCTGCAGTAAAAATGATGAAAACAGTCAGGATTCAGCATAATGGTTCTCAAAGCAGCATCTGTGTGGGCTAAAGGGGTTTTGTCTTTGATCAGTTTTACTGTCGATCTGGACAAGGAGAAGTTGACCTCATATTGTTCAAGAGGAAAGGGAAAAGATTGCATATTTTATCCACACTTCAATGCATTTCATTCAGATGACAGTAGATAGCAGTATAGGGTAACAGTTATTTGTTTAAGCAGGCTGGACTCCTATAGAGCTTGTTATCAAACTAATCATGCTGTCATGAAGAGGATATGCTAATCTGCTACTAATTTAATTATCGATATAATGCCAGACATATGAATTTAGAATTGCTTTATTTAATTATTTATGGTAACACTTTAGGTAAGTAACAATTCAAACCACGTTCTACTGGCTTATTACCCGCCTATTTTTAAGATATTAACTGTTTAGTAGCACTTCTAAAGTATTATCTTATTTTACACCCCTAATCCTACTCAATACCTAACCCCAACTTTTACCTTGTTACTAACTATTAATAAGCAGCTATTAATAAAGCAATTAGTTGTTATTGAGCTAAAGTACTTTAATGGTTTGCTAATAGTGTAAATTGTACATTAAAATAAAGTGTCCACATATATTTATGTATTACTTTGGTTGTTTTTCTTTCTTTCTTTCTTCTAAATGAAGTGATTAACAGTCAGTGATATATGAGAAAAAATTAAAGAAAAAATATAAATATAAGTTGGTTTCATATTCATGGTTTTATTAAAAAAATGTTTTGGTTACCAAAATGTGTTGTAACCATCAAACTAAAAGTGTTTTTCTGTACAAAACAGAAAAAGTATTTAATTATATCACTGAGTTTGTGCCAATCAATCAATCAATCAATCAATCAATCAATCAATCAATCAATCAATCAATCAATCAATCAATCAATCAATCAAAATATTTTAATTCTGAAATAAAAACATGATTATTATTTACTTGCTAAGTCTGACATCATCCATCACCATTTCCAGGGTCAATCACTTAACCTGATGCAAAAATAAACAACAAACAATTCTGAAGTTTTGAAAAAACATTATATTCCTGCCAAAATCTCAGATAGACAGACACAGTCTTTATAATTTTATTTTGACTGAGAAATTAAAATCAAATTAATTGTTTATTCGATGCACCACAATGCAGACACAAACAATTCGGTATTGGTTCAGTAATTATCCTAACTGGTTATTGTGTACTGACGTCATTTATAGGTTTTATATGGCAGTAGCTTACTATAGGGGGTCACAGTCCCACACTGGATGCGCCGTTTGGCGACGTGCCACACAGTGTCATGCATTTCAGAACAATGGTGGCGCCCAGCTATGACTCAGGACACTGTTCATATTTCTGCCGCGCCACAGATTGCCATCTGAATAGTTTCATTTTAAATAACATGCGAATGTGTGCGTCTGGTGCGCGATACTTCCAACTGTCATGTGCGCGCCATGTCACGGCGCTGAGTGGCGCATCCAGTGTGCGACCAGTTTATGGCAAGGGAGAAGACTGCGAGTAATTAAAACTCTCCATCTACTTAAAAAGCAGATAACTGTACACAGTTTGCTGAACAGTCTTTCACTGACGAGGCAAGTACATCAGAACCCAGCTAGGAAAAAAATGACATTACTTGTGGATCCAGACACGAGCTTGTCTGCAGAGCAAGTTTTCTCCACCGCGTCGTCATCTATAATGGACCATTTAACATCAGTGTCTATGTCACTGTCTGCTGAACAGCGCCAGAGCTGCACTGACCATTAGAGCCAATCACTCCAATGTTGAGCGGGTGATCAATCATAGGTGTTTAAAAACTCGCTCAACAACGCTCAAAAAGCAAATGGCATTATATTAACATTTGTTTAATTGCTATAAATGTTATGTTGTTCTGTGCATGTTCTTGAGTTTTGTTTGATACATTCAAAAAGAGTGTTTTCTTTGAGCAGGTAAAATTAAAGCTACAGCTCATATTCAGTTGAAACCATAAGTTTACATACACTCTAAAAAAAGAAAAATAACAATTTTTAAAAAAAATGCCTGATGTTAAATTATACTAAACGTTTAATATTTTAGGTCTGCTAGGATTACCTATATCATTTACATTTGCTAAATGCTAGAATAATGAGAGATTTTTTTTTATTTTTTAATTTTTTTTAATTAATTTCTAGACAGTTCCTTGGTATTTTTTTTAGCTTTGCTTTTAAACTGTATAACTTTGATCAAATGTTTTGGTTATCCTTCCACAAGCTTCTCACAATAGTTTGTGAATTGAGCTGGAATTTTGGCCCATTCCTCCTGACAGAATTGGTGTAACTGAGTCAGATTTGTGGGCTGTCTTGCTCGCACAAGCTTTTTCAACTCTGCCCATAAATTTTCTATAGGATTGAGCTCAGGGCTTTGTGATGGCCACTCCAAAACATTCACTCTGTTGTCCTTAAAGCACATTTTAACTAATTTGGCAGTATGCTTAGGGTCATGGTCTGTTTGGAAGACACATTTGTGGCCAAGTTTTAATTTCCCAGCTGATGTCTTGAGATGTTGCTTCAGTATTTCTACATAATGTTCTTTCTTCATGATGCCATCTATGCTGAGAAGTGGACCAGTCCCTCCTGCAGCAAAACAGCCCCACAACATGATGCTGCCGCCCCCATACTTCACAGTTGGGATGGTGTTCCTAGGCTTGTAAGCTTTCCCCTTTGTCCTCCAAATGTAACACTGGTCATTATGGCCAAACAGTTCAATCTTAGTTCCATCAGACCACAGGACATATCTTCAAAAATTTGTCTTGTTCCCAGTGTAATTTAGCAAATTGTAATCTGGCTTTTTTGTTGATTCTGGCTTGTTGATTTTCCCATGTTGTCACACAAGGAAGCAGTGTGTTTGAGGTTTTCCTTAAATACTATTCTACAGTTGTGCCTCCAGTTAACTCAAATGTTGTCAATTAGCCAATCAGAAACTTTCAAAACCTTGATACCATCATCTGAGCTTTTTCAGAGGCATAATAATCTTATTGTATGTAAACTTTTGACTTTCAAGAAAAGTTATAAAGATTTCTCAAAAAATATCTCTCTCATTATTCTGCTATTAAGCAACAAAAACAAATTTGATAATCCTATCTTACCTAAAAGAGAAAAAGTTTAGTTACATTAACATCTGACTTTTTTTTAAATGGTTTTGTGCCTTTTTATACAGTGTATGTAAACTTCTGGTTTCAACTTTATCTGACTGCTTATATTAAAGGACATAATTTTATTACAAATAATATATAAATATATTTATAAATCACACATTTTAATACAAGAATTATTGTGTTGCTAATTAAAGTATAGAAAGCATCGTCAGTGCACCGTGATGCATCGAGATATCGAATTGAACCGAAACTGATGACATGATAATCGTAACCAAACCAAACCCTGAGACCAGTGTAGGTTCACACCCCTAGTGTACAGAGACCACAAGTCTTTAAAAGCCAAGTTTAAATATGTAATATGAAAAAAATGGAGCTCATAAATGTTGGTTGACAGAGTGTTAGCAGAACCAACAAAAGGTCAAGATATTGATAACTGCATATCACTCAATATGAAACACTTTTGTTTTCTGTTTGTTTTAAATTTCCTCAGTAATGTTATACTGAACTGTTCTGGGAAAACACAAAGCAGCCTGCATGTGTCACTGTGACTGAATGATTAAGCGGCTTGTATTCAACTTATTAAAGCATGTCGTAATGAAGACGACGCCTCTGTAACAAGAGGAAATGCAGGAAACACCAGCTTATTTCCCTTGAGAATTCAGCACGTTGAGCTTGCTGTGTTTCAAATGACAAACTGTCATTTAGCATTCAGGCAACACAGAGGCTGCTAAATGACATCAAACTGCAGTTCTTTTGGTTCAGGTGTCTTTTCTCTGCTTCATACCATCACCATTTGAACTCACTTCATTATCTTTTAAAGCAGTCGACTAAATGAATTAAAAAAGCAATTTCCTCACAAGGTGAGTTTGTGGGAGAACCATATTTTAATGTAAAACAGGGCAAAAGGGTGAGGGTGGAACTGAAACTTTTTTTATTGAGAACAAAAAGGCTTTATCAAGCAGAAATGAAACTATTAATTAAATTTACCTACATAATTTGCCTAATGGAGAATTAAATATCAAGGTCTCTGCATAACCGTAAATTTGGTGAATATCAGTCACCAAACTCTGGGTGGGTAATGGGTAGGATGAAAGAATCATCTCCACATGCATCATTCATGCATTAGATACACTGAAACTTGTGTCAAAAATGACAGCAGTATAAAATATAATACAATAGAAGGAGACAGAAAAGAAACTTGTTTCAATAAATGTACAGTATATAATGGCTACATTTAACATTTCTTTTGGAAGGTCGATACATATCTTTTTTTATTCAGGCCAAACAAATCAAGAGAAGCAAACTACAACTGTAGATTGCTGTGCTGTAACCTGTAGGTATCTGTAAGTGTAGGATGTATATTTCTACATTTGGGGTGTATTGTATATTAAGATTAAAAATCTGGATAAACCTAGGCATAGTTCAATAATAAGTGTTCAGTACATGGAAATTACACCATGGTTTTCCTCATTTAAATGTAAGTCTCATCGATATATAATGGGTATAAAACAGCCCAATCAGAGCAAAACACAGACTTTGATGTTCCAAATGGGATCCATCAGCGTTCAATTGGCCACAATATTTCCTACTGAGATACAGTTATATATTTTTGCCTTATCTATATACCGTAACGCAGCTTATTATATTTCCTGGGACTCCTATTTTGATAACTTGACAAGCATTAAGAAACATGCATGCCAGAAGACATTATGCTACATTTAAAAATGACTTTTGCTGCTTGTTCAAACTACTTTAATTATTTAAAATGAGTTGAAATACAATTTTTAGGTTTTTGGGGTGAAAAAAAAAGTGGTTAATTTAATTAATTTGTGTTGGGACAACATAAAGGAATAGTGTGGAACCCAGCATTTTTACAATGTACAAAATATGCTGGGTTCCACACAATCGATTTGTGTTGGTAGATCATGAAAGAATTATTTAACTTATTAGCTTTTACAAATTTAAGTTCATTTAAAATAACAGAATCAAATTGTCCCCAAAAAACTCAAGAATTGTGATGTTTCAGCTCATTTAAAATAAGTAATTTGAACAAACAGTAAACAAACATTTTTGAGTCTTTGTGAGCATCAGAGATTATGCTCAGAGCTTATTAATTTTCACAACCCTTCCAAATAAGGTCAAAACTGAGCTTTCATTTTTGGACCAATTTCTAGGGATATAAATGGGCTTGTAGAATGATTTCTGGAAATTGTTTTGCACTTACCTACACTCAAAAAAAATTTATGTTGGCTTTATTATTATTTTTTTTATGTCAACAGGTAAAGAAAGAATTTATGTATTAGTGAACTTAAGTTAGTTACATAAAGGTAGTGTCATGTTGTTTAGTTCAATTAACATAACATTCTTAATTTAGCTTTAATCTATTTCGTTATTTCAGTTCAATAACCAAATAGATTAAAGCTAAATTATGAATCAGCATAAATACTGAATACTGCAGAAGAAACACAACTCCCTTTCATTCATTTTAATTAAGCGAGCTGTTTAAATTTGAAAACTTACTTTTTCTATTTTTTTTCCAACACAACTCTTTTGGTTTTAATAGACAAACATTAATTGTTTTTGAATTGTTATAAAGGTGAATTGTTTAATTTAAACAGTTACATTCTTGGACCAACTAAAGCCATAATCCATTTTTTTAAGTTAGTCACATACCCTCTTACATAATGTATCAATGCATTCTATGGCACCTTTAATGCATTATGATTTTTTTTTTTCAAATACGACTTAGCAAAACCTGATGACATATGAACTTTGCAGAATTGTGGAAATTTTGTATGCTCACAAGTGAGTGACAGCAACTTTAATGCATCACCCTCAACCAAAAACAGAAAAACAAATGGTCTGATCTTCTGCTTTCCTGCTCATTCTGAAACTGAACAGATGACAGAAGTTCACACAGTGGGCGAATCATGTTGACAAGAAGAAAACAGAAATCTGTGTTGCATGAAAAAAAGAAGGAAAAGAAGATAAAAGAGGTCAGAAGCAGTGTAAAGCACAATACATAAACTTTGTTTTATGAAAAGACAGCATGCCAATCAATTCATATTAACAGCAAATTCCTGTGCAGGTCACTAAAGTGAGTTAAGAACTACTGCACTCTAGAACAAATAGGGGAGAGCGGGGCACAAAGTAACACTTTTTGGTTTTGGTCAAATAATGAACAAAGTAATAGGGTTTGACAAACCATATTTTTTTTACCAACAACACACAAGCCTCTCCTACAAATTAGCACTGGAATTATGATCGCCGGACCTGTGGTTTCTGTGCAGTATTGCCAAAAGCGCCAGGAGTATAAATGTTACTATTTACCCCACCTGCGGGGCAAGTTGTAACAGACAGGGGGTTAGTTGTAACACATGCTTATAAAGGCAGATTTCACACAACTAATTTAAAATTTGTTTACTTTAAATTGTAACTATATTTCCTCAGTAATTGGCTCATTTCTTTTTTATTCTACATAGCACAGTACGTTTATTTATTTTTTGTTTATTGGACAAACAATTTTAAATTTATTTGCATTATTATCTATTTATCTATTATTATACAATGCATTTGTTTGCATTTTTAGCAATAAAATATTTTTCTATTAAAACAATATTTTCTATTAAAAAAACCTTTTTATTTAAAAAGTTCTCAACATTACACTCAAAATTTAAAAAAATATTGTGTTAGTTTTATTGGTGTCCAACAGTGTGTGGCTTAATTGTAACACCCTGTTACAACTAACCCCGCTGTGTCATGTTTTACTCAAAACTAGTAGCTAGTGGCTAGCAGGCTCTGTGTGTTTTATACATCTTTCAAAAGGGTTTCATCTTTTAGCCTAGAAGACGGTGATCCAGGAATATAAAATTTTACGTTCATACTTTCACCAATTTTTTAAAAATAAAAAAATATTGACTGTAATAAAAAATACTTTTATGCTGCAAAAATGGTTTCTCCTGTGTATCTCATCCAAATTTCGCCGAAAATTTTCAATAATTGGCAGGAAGACGTCTGCCGACACTGTGGTGAAAACCTCGGAAGCATGCCGTGATTAAACCTGAGCAAATACCTTAAAACTCTGGGTTACATTTAACCCCGCGTTACTTTGTGCCCCGCGCTCCACTAATATTGAAAAAACTTAAATCATTAGTGATGTCTCATCCGCAAGCAATCATTCAGCTGAACTGGTTCTTTTTTTGGTAAACTAAATTGGATGAAGTCTAATACTGAAGCATCTAAAACAGTCTGCGCCTCAAGACAGCACAGATCTACAATTACTCAATCAAAACTCCCTTTTAGTTGTGTCTGACAGTCAATCAGACTCAAAATAAAACAAGACAAGCAAGTTTATTTATATTTTCTACACAACAGTAATTCAAAGTGCTATGCATATAACAAGTATTTTAAAAATCATAAAAACACAAATTAAATATAAGTAATAAAGCATAATTAAAGTTATTAATGTAATATAACAGCTTTTAAATTATTATTATTATTATTATTATTATTAATATTAATAATAATAATAATAATAATAATAATAATAATCATAATAATAATAATAACATTAATAATAATAATAATAATAATAATAATAATAACATTAATAATAATAATAATAATAATAATAATAATAATAATAATAATGATAATAAATATGGCTGCAAGCAGCAATTAAGGGACCAAGCAGTTCAAAGACAGAAAGAGCAAAGCAGTCCTGAGGCAGAATGAGCACATTTGAGCACATTTGTCAGTGCCGTAAACAAAAACCGCTTCGCCTATTGACATGAATTTCACAACACTTGGTCAACATGGTCTGACGATGATCCAATTCAAATTTGGTGATATTTCGTAAAACGGTCTAGGAGGAATTTGCAAATTAAATCAATTTTCGCAAACTCTACATTAAATTTGTTCGCAAGTTAAACGAAAATGGTTGGTCTAATCAACTTGAATTCAATAACTTTTGGCCAGGATGGTCTGTAGATCATGTGATAAAAATTTGGTGATATTTCGGCAAACGGTCTAGGAGGAGTTTGCAAATTAAGCCCATTTTCGCAAACTCTACGTTAAATTTGTTCGCAAGTTAAACGAAAATGGTTGGTCTAGTCAACTTGAATTCAATAACTTTTGTCCAGGATGATCTGTGGATCATGTGATAAATCTTTGGTGAAAATCGGATAACGGCCTAGGACGAGTTCGATCAGACAAAAAATTTAAAATAGCAAAAAAAAATTCATAACGGAAAATAATGTGATAGGGACATACATTTGAATAGAACTGAATCAAGGAATCGGCGGGGAAAATAATTTTGATTGTAGCCCATTGGGTTCAAAAGTTATAACGATAAACATGAGTGAAAATTTGGACAAGTGGTGGCGCTAGAGAGTTTGACTCAAAGACTTCAGGTTTGCTGTGGTTCATGTTGAAACTGCCCTCTATCATCGTGCCAAATTATACAACGTTTTCACATACGGTTATATGGGCTGCCATTCAAATCCGGTGGAAAAAGAAGTGGAAGAAGAAGAATAATAATAGGAACGCTAACAAAAACAATAGGTGCCTCTGCACCTGAAGTGCTTGGCCCCTAATAATAGAGAAAGATGCAATATAAATAAGACAATATCCCAGAGTATATGATCCTATGATGCTGTTTTATTCCAATTCAAGCAGCGCTCCAGTAAGTTATCTAGCAGTATGCTGAAGTAAATGGATATGTCGAATTGCTGAGAACTGCCTGCTGTCACCAGTACACTGAACTAACACTGAAGAAAACAGTTCAGACTCTGACATGTCTGTGAGGTGTCAGTTTCTATCATGTGAAGAAGTGACCAAGAAAATGGATATGTTACAGCATGACCTCTCAGTTGGATTAAAAGAAGGACAAATGAAAGGGTTTGTTCAAACTTCGCAGTTTTGTCTTATTTAAAGCAAACTGTTCTATAAGCAGCGGTGGATGAAGTATACAAACCATGTACTTGATTAGAAGTATATTCAATTCAATCCATGTTTCCATATAGCACTTTTACAATGTAGATTGTGTCAAAGCTGCTAACATAGAAGTTCTAGTAAAGTCTAGATTTCAGAGTTGAAGTTCAGTTTAGTTCAGTTCAGTCCCATCAGGCACACAACATCAGAAGACGTTAATATTAGGTTAGATTTAGATCATGACATCAGGTGACCAGTTTGTGTTGGAAAGTGACCAAAATCCATCGTCTGATATATGTCATAGTATTAACGTCCACACAACGTCAAGGTCTAACATTATTTGACGTTGATATTTGGTTGATTTTAGGTTGATTTTAAGTTGGACATTGGACATTGACATCAGCCTGATATTGGGTTCTGACGTCAACCCAATTATCATTTACAAACAAAATCCAACGTTTCCATGATGTTGGGATACGTTGGGGTACAACGTCAATATGACGTCACGTTGACATCCTGTGCCTGCAGGGGTGTAATTTAGATTTCACTGCTGAAATTTCAAACACTGAAGAGCAAATGCATTGATGAGCAGCTCCACAAGTCCAAATCCAAGCAAGCCAGTGGCGAGAAAAAACTAAAACTTTACCAACTGAAGAAGTTATGAAAAGAAAAAAATATATAGAGAGAAACCAGGCTCTGTTGGGCATGACCATTTTTCCTCTGGCCAAACTTCCTGTGTGGAGCTGCAGTTTAGGCGCTGGAGGCTAGAGAATGCTGAATGTCCATCATGAAGAACTGCAGGTGTGAGTAGATATAGATAACCTAATAAAATTTAACCTATTCAAATTTTACACCAGTAAAAGCAGTAAAGACACCCAAAACTTACAATTCTGTCATTATTGACTCATCCTCAAATGTGCCAACCCAATTTGAATTTCTTTCCTTTGTTCCTTTGTTGAGCAGAAAACAACATATATATATATATATATATATATATATATATATATATATATATATATATATATATATATATATATATATATATATATATATATATATACTGAGGAATGTTGGGATGAAAAAACATCATTGAAGTCCACAGTATCTTTCAATGGCTATTGGTTTCCAAAAATCTTCCGAATACCTTGTTCAAAAGAAGAAAGAAATTCATAAAAGCTTAGAACTACTTGAGCATGATTAAAAGGTAATGGTAAATGTTCATGTTTGGGCGAGCTATTCTGTTAAGTTTTAACAGAAAAGTAATGTAAAGTACATGATTCTTAATTCCAGTTCTGCGTTATTAATAAAATTCAGAGCAAAACCTCTTCTGGAGTGTGCTAAATGTTAAAAGTGTTAAAAGAAGGAACAATGATAAAGGCCAGTGATGCACAAGCTGAAAACCCAGAGCACCACCGACTGCCAGATTCGCAAAAAACAACTCAATCAGAGCGAGCTAGAATAGAAAAAAAAAAAAAAACTAGATCATCTATTTATCAGACAAACCTCTGACAAATGAGCGGCCATTCATTACTTGACATCTCACTTACGCAGAACATACAGAGGTCAGGTATCGAGGTCAGGCTAATACAAAATAGATGTAGTTATTGATTGGTAATAGCTGTTTTCTTGCTGATAAGGTCAAAATTGTTCTCCATTGAATTGTTTTAAGACAAAAAAAATTGACAAATTATTTATTAATAATGGATTTCATATTTAAATATACATAGATATTTCAATTACAATTACATTAATATATTAAACCAATATGATGCACTTGTTAACTTTCCTAGTAAGTTATCGTCTTCTATAAGTTATCATCTTCACACTTACCATCTTCTGTCTCTGCAGTTGCAATCCCATCTGGTTGACTAAGTCTATAAATAACTGAATAAATATATCCATTATAAATGGGTCTTATATATTACTTGAAACATACATTTGCTTTATAATTGTGAGCTATGTTGCTATTATTACATTTCTGCATTTACACTTTAACATTTTAACATATTTAACATTAACGTGATTTTTATAATATTGTTCTGTTATTAATTTAATCCAATTTATTTAACTGAAACTTATTCATTTGAGTAATTTTATTTCATAATTTATTAAAGAAGTGTGCCTTTTAGTCTTTCCCCAATACATTAACAAAATCAAATGAAGATCTAATTAACAAACAAACCAAAAAATGTAATGCAAAGTAAATATTGTATATAATAATAATAATAATAATAATAATAATAATAATACTTATTATTTTTATTAATATTATTATTATATTATTTCAATTCTAAAAAAAATTATAAAGTTCAAAAGATGATCATTTATTTGAAAGTTTTTTTAACTTCAAAAACTTTTTGAATAAAATAAATTGTTTTTACTGGCGCTTTTGATTTAGTTTAATATTTGCTGAACATATTTATACATATTTGTTTAATAACATATTTATGTGCTGAATACATACTCTAGGCTCTTTATGTATTATTCATCAAACACATCAATACATTTTTTGCTGAATTTATATTAAACACACACACATCACACAAACACATGCTCAGGAAAAAAAGAGCCAATTATTTCCTACAAATTATTTAATTTACTGCATGACTTCCCTGACTGTTTTTTTTTCTGTATTTGGGCATGTTTTGAAGGCCTCTTTTGACCCCTTGGTTTTAATATATTTTTTGCTGTGTTGATTAATTCACAAGCTCACTGAATTGTAAACAGTAAACCACCAAAATCATTACATTAAAAACAAAACATAAGACATTGCATATGCTGTACACAAGCATATACTGTAACTGCACAGGAGCCATCAAAACTTTAGGAACCCCATATACTGTGTATTACTTTATCTGGATGAAGACACATGAACTTTTGATTGGATAGACGGCCCCCATCCCTCCAGATACTGAGGAAAATAAATGGGCAATCTAATTTATACTTGGCTCTGCGGAGAGCAATAGTAACTGCTTCTGCAGGCCATTTATAAGTTAACCTCTTTAAATTAAATGCTTAATTATTTAAAACACCATGGGCGCGTTGCCTGAAAGTTAGAGGATCCTTCAGTACAGCTGTAATACTCCATCATGACTTTAAAATGGATCTGCCAAACCAATATACAAGTACAGAAATAACAACATCTTTTCTCCAATATAGACATTGCCCTTTAAGGCTAATCCTCTCCAACTGAGAAATTCAGTGGGTTTTTTGGAAGATACCAAAAGCGCTTTCTCAAACCAAATCAAGAGCAATAAAACTAACACAATTTAGCACATTTCATACTTTAAGTATAAAACACATCAATCTTTCACAGACTTAGAACAAAACAACATGTCTACCTTGCAGTAATATTCTGTTTCGTAGATTTTTAGTTTCTTCTATTTGGTTTTCCTGTGCTTTTATTCATATTTTATTTGTCCCTGCTTATTATCTGTTTCAATGGCCACTAAATACGTTGCTCACCTTTATTCAGATTTGTCGTTTCAGATTGGTTTGATCTCCTCTCATTTTATCAGACCAGCTATTTGCACACTGTAAAACCCAGAAAGTTAAGGTAACTCAAACCATTTGAGGAAACCGATTGCAACAACTATTTAAGTTCAAAGACTAATCCTAATGAGTACTGTAAACTTAATCCATTTGAGTAAACAAAGCAATTTGAGCACAGTAAAACCCAATAAATGGAGAGAACTTAAACCAACTGAGTACTTTAAAACCCAACAAGTTAAGGCAACTCAAATCATTTGAGGAAACCGATTGCTAAAAACCCTTTTGAGTTAAAAAAAAAAATCTATATGAATACTGTGAACTTACTTCATTTAAGTTGAAGTAATGAGGTATTTCATTACCTTCAACACCGAGTTCAAAAATCTTTTCAAATAAGTAGAATTAACTTTCAGTAAATTTTGAGTTAACTATTTAATTTGATAAAGTTGACGGTTGGGTTTTACAGTGTAAGACTGGATCTACAGTATAGGTCCAGATCATTTAAGTCAAGAATGCACAATAATGACTGGTGGAATATTTGTGTATTTACAATTTAGTGTTACTACTGCTTTATATGTTGTCTGGTGCAAGCAAGTGCATAATAAAAATGTAAGAGCAATGCATTGTAATTAATAAAAAGTATTCTATGTGGGCTGCTAATAATTTCTTACATCCACATAATAAGGATATGCTACAGTACATTTGTATCTTGTCATTATTGCCTCAATACACTCAAAAATATAAATTGTGTAGCTTTATGACACACATTTCCACTCAGTTGTGTTATCTAATCTTATTTTAGCACCCCAAGAGTAAAATTCATTTTGAAGCAATGATGTCAAATCACGTTCATTTGAATTACCGGAGAGACAGAGAATTGAACTTGCCTGGAACACAATCTCAATCAAGTAATCACAATCACCTAATTTGGATAACCAGAATTGTCTGCTAATTATTATATAGTTCAATCTTAACTACTTTATTAATTCTTACTTTTGACTGAGACTGATCTCAGAACAGCATTAGCACAGTTGGCTCACTGAGTAAACAAAACAAAACTGAGCCACAAACATTACCATTATTTCTTCTCACACTTCTGCTAGGCAGTAATCTCAAAACTCAGAACCTTACATGAAACTCTTCAAAATGTTCAGATTAAGTAGACTAATGTCTAACAACATAAACTGTAACAAACTCTAAGAATAAATTATTTGAACCTAAAACATTCAAGATTAATTTTACAGTATTGTACATTTTGATTGTAATTGTATAATTTTCCCTCTTATAATAATAATTATAATAATTCCTTACATTTATATAGTGCTTTTCTGGACACTCACAGCACTTCACACAATGGGGGAATCTACTTATCCACCACTAGTGTGCAGCATCCACCTGGATGACGCGTCGGCAGCCAAATTGCGCCAGACCGCACACCACACACCAGCTGATTGGTGGAGACGAGACAGAGTGATGAAACCAATTATGATATGGGTGTGGTTAGGAGGCCATGATGGACAGAGGCCAGTGGGCGAATTTGGCCAGGTTAAACCCCCTACTCTTTTTCAAAGGACATCCTGGGATTTTTACTGACCACAGAGAGTCAGGACATAGGTTTAAAGTCTCATCCGAAAGATGACACTCACTGAGCAGTATAGAGTCCCCTTCACTATACTGGGGTGTTAGAATCCACACAGACTGCAGGTTGAGCTCAACACTTCTGGCAGTCTGCAGTCTAGTCCTATGTGGTCTCCCATACAGGTACTGACTGGGTGCAGCCCTGCTTAGCTTCAGTGGGCGACCATGTGAGAGTTGTAGAGAGCTATAGCTGCTGGCTCTTAACCTACTAGGGCCCGAGTGTCCACATACGTGGACAGCACTCTTAAGTGGCTATTTAAAATACTTTGAATGTTTTATATTTTGTTACAGACATACAGTGTCATCCTGCAACTGTTTTGCAGCATATGAAATGTCCCAAACCCTATTTTTAACTGTCCAAAATGGGAAAAAAAATGTTGTTTTTACTCTCTGATAGTCAAAGCAAGTTAAAAAAAAAATTCTATGTTAAATATGCATAAAAGAAAATTCGGGAAAAAGTGTTTTATGTAAATTTGGAAAACAAGTCCACATATATGAACATAATTTTTCACTCAAAGTACATCATATCAAAAGATGATACAGTACTTAGATTTTTATTCTAATTAGGTTCCAATAAGCCCAAATGGCAAAGAGAAATAAAAAATGCATGTAAAAAAACACCTTGGGCCTTAAGAGGTTATTGCAATGCCATGCAAATCTCACTGCGGGCTACACATCTATTGAAAAAGTACAACATAATTTCTTCATCTTGTAATTTTTTTTACAAGTTTAAATGGACTGAACAAATTTATTGACTAAAAGCTCAACAATTGTGTTGTCTCACAAGCAGTTTGACCAAGCAGCATTTTATTATTATTATTATTCATTCATTCATTCATTTTCTTGTCGGCTTTGTCCCTTGCGGGGTCGCCACAGTGGAATGAACCACCAACTTATCCAGCACGATTTTACGCAGCGGATGCCCTTCCAGCCGCAACCCATCTCTGGGAATTTCCACACACACACATTCACACTCATACACTACGGACAATTTAGCTTACCCAATTCACCTGTACTGCATGTCTTTGGACTGTGGGGGAAACCGGAGCACCCGGAGGAAACCCACGCGAACGCAGGGAGAACATGCAAACTCCACACAGAAACGCCAACTGACCCAGCCCAGCCGAGGTTCGAACCTGCGACCCAGTGACGTTCTTGCTGTGAGGCAACAGCACTACCTACTGCGCCACTGCGTTGCCATTATTATTATCATTATCATTATTATTTTTTTTTTTTGTAGTGTATCGAGAGGAAATTCACAATGTTCTTGAAGCTGTTCATAACTTGAAATTATGCTTTGGCAAAATTTCAAATATGCATTGGACAGGTGGTAAAAGTAATAGCTCGAAAATTTGCAGGTACAAGAAGTAATTTTGTTCTAAGAGGACATGAATGTATTTTACAAGATGAAGTTTCATAATTACAGTAATAACGACATGGCATGAACACACCTCATGCAGTCAGCTGGTCATTATCACAAAAGATGCAAAATGGCACCTGTTATGATTGTATGAAAAAGGAATGCGGGTGTCTGCGGTGCAATTTGAGAGACGGTAAAGTAGTGCAAGTTTTAATGACTTATTTCTAATATAATGGACTGATATAATTTGACTGCTAAACAGTGCAACTGGCCAATAAGTATGGTGAATTCCAGGAAGCAGTCTAATAAGTATAATATGGTAACGCTTTATTTGGTCACACTTTATTTCGATGGTCCGTTTGTTGAATATAAGTTACATTGCATCTACATGTCAATTAATTCTCATTAGATTATAAGTAGACTGTTAGGTTGGGGTTAGGGTTGGGGTTAGTGTAAGTTGACATGTACTTGCAAAGTTTCTTATAGTCAGTTAAATGTCTGTTGAATTTCTGTTAAATGTCAGTATCAACAGATATTAAGGAGACAGTCTACTAATACTCAAATGGACCATCAAAATAAAGTGTTACCCTTTATTTTAATGGGGCCAATTAGACGTTCTCTTGGCATATTCCCTTATGGCACCATATAGCCTTAAGTCACCACAATGACTATAATTACTGTCATTTTTTAACTACATGTCAACAAGCAGTCATTAGAGTATTATTATATGCTAATGTTTTATTGTGAGAAAAGACCAGGGATGTGCAGTATTTATGATGCATGTATTTCAAATACAAAATAATATTTTGTAATTTGTATTTCATGGAGTTTATGAAACTTGGTTAGTATTTTGTATCAAAATTCGGTAACGCTTTCTTTTACAACCCGCAAAGTATCGTGTAAGTACAGTGAAATAACGGTGTACTTTTAGTATAAGTATAATGAATGTATGTGTAGGTATAAGGGAACAAACTGTAATGCTTGGGTAATAAGGGGGTAACAACCAGATATTCAACACTAAAAGTACCGCGTAAGTATATTGAATTTACGGTGTACTTTTCTATAAATTGCAAAGGAACAAACCCTAATGTTTGGGTAATAAGGGGGTAACAATAGGATATTCAACACGCAAAGTACCGTGTAACTATACTGACTTTACAATGTACTTTTCTATAAATTGCAAATGAACAAACCATAATGTTTGGGTAATAAGGGGGTAACAATAATATACTAAACACGCAAAGTACCGTGTAAGTATATTGAATTTACGATGTACTTTTCTTTAGGTATTGTTTACATATAAAGAATTATACAAGGGTGGTGACAACCTAATGCAACCTGCAAACACATGAGTAAGTGCAATAATAATAGTACCCTTATTTTTGGGTTTTATATGGGGTGTTTAATGAATAAAAGGTTTACAACCCGTGAAATTATGAAACCCTATTGTATACTGTATGTATTTTAAATCTGCAATTCAATATAAAAACATATTTCTATACACAACCTTACCTTATGAATGTTTCGTCGATCTCACCACAGCCAGCAATGTCTGAACATCACTATCAACAAATAACTTTGCATGATATAGCTAGACCTACCGTCAGGGTTCAGGGCAGATTAAAACAGGCTAGCATTACTGCTGTTTGCAGGAGGGGTGGGGGTCTTACTGGTCAAATATACACTTGTGCGTTGAAGTCCAGCTTCTTTCCCCCTTGTTCCCTGTGTTTAAGGGTAAATACAGTATTTGTTCCCCCCATGTAGTTAAAGGGTAAATACCGCATTTGCGGGTTGTAAATTAAAGTGAAGCATTGTTCCCTTCTTGTTCCCCCCTTGTTCCCTGTAGTTAAAGGGTAAATACAGTATTTGTTCCCCCTTGTTCTATGTAGTTAAAGGGTAAATACCACATTTGCGGGTTGTAAATTAAAGTGAAGCATTGTTCCCTTCTTGTTCCCCCCTTGTTCCCTGTAGTTAAAGGGTAAATACCACATTTGCGGGTTGTAAATTAAAGTGAAGCATTGTTCCCACCTTGTTCCCCCCTTGTTCCCTGTGTTTAAGGGTAAATACAGTATTTGTTCCCCCCATGTAGTTAAAGGGTAAATACCACATTTGCGGGTTGTAAATTAAAGTGAAGCATTGTTCCCTTCTTGTTCCCCCCTTGTTCCCTGTAGTTAAAGGGTAAATACCACATTTGCGGGTTGTAAATTAAAGTGAAGCATTGTTCCCTTCTTGTTCCCCCCCTTGTTCCCTGTAGTTAAAGGGTAAATACCACACTTGCGGGTTGTAAATTAAAGTGAAGCATTGTTCCCACCTTGTTCCCCCTTGTTCCCTGTGTTTAAGGGTAAATACAGTATTTGTTCCCCCCATGTAGTTAAAGGGTAAATACCACATTTGCGGGTTGTAAATTAAAGTGAAGCATTGTTCCCTTCTTGTTCCCCCCTTGTTCCCTGTAGTTAAAGGGTAAATACCACATTTGCGGGTTGTAATTAAAGTGAAGCATTGTTCCCTTCTTGTTCCCCCTTGTTCCCTGTAGTTAAAGGGTAAATACCACATTTGCGGGTTGTAAATTAAAGTGAAGCATTGTTCCCACCTTGTTCCCCCCTTGTTCCCTGTGTTTAAGGGTAAATACAGTATTTGTTCCCCCCTTGTTCCCTGTAGTTAAAGGGTAAATACCACATTTGCGGGTTGTAAATTAAAGTGAAGCATTGTTCCCACCTTGTTCCCCCCTTGTTCCCTGTACTTAAAGGGTAAATACAGCATTTGTTCCTCCCTTTTTCCCTGTAGTTTACAGGGTAACTCTTGAAGGTAGTGAAATAAATATACAAACACACAATATATTTCTTTAATTTCTAACCTTTATTTTACTAAATAGGGATTTTAAAACACTTCATCTTAATCAAACATGGTCTCGTCTATCATTGCCTATACTCATTCATTCATTTTCTTTTCGGCTTAGTCCCTTTATTAATCTGGGGTCGCCACAGCGGAATGAACCGCCAACTTGTTGTTTTACGCAGAGGATGCCCTTCCAGCTGCAACCCATCACTGGGAAACATCCATACAGACTCATTCACACACATACACTACGGACAATTTTAGCTTACCCAATGTCACCACATGTTTTTGAACTTGTGGGGGAAACCGGAGCACCCGGAGGAAACCCACGCTAAGACGGGGAGAACATGCAAACTCCACACAGAAATGCCAACTGACCCAGCCGGGCCTCGAACTAGCGACCTTCTTGCTGTGAGGCGACTGTGCTACCCACTGTGCCACCGTGCTGCCCTGCCTATACTCAAACAACAAAATAACACATTATTTCCTTCCCCCTTTTTCTGGCATCTCTTGCTTGGCTTCCTTTTTTCTGCTCTTCTCCGTAGCTTCCACTGAGGACTCTGATGGTGAGTGGCTGATGGAATCCCATGGGTCTTGCTGCTCTGCATTTAATATAAAAAATATGAATAGATATAAAGGCTTTTAGCAAGCTATACATGTTCCTTTCGCTGTTTAATATATTTGTGTGTGTTGGTTGTCCAACAATTTCACACACTAAACATTTACAAATACCATATGGATACTATACATTTCTATTAAACAAAACTACTATCATCAGACCATATGGGAGATTGTGATAATTTATGGTGATAATAATTCAAGCGCAGAGGGGAAAAGTTTAAATGTACATGCAGGCATTGTAGACTTTGAAGTAAAGATTATTTGCAGTTCAGTATATATTTAAATTCTGTGTTACTTAGT
The DNA here is from genome assembly GCA_903798195.1 of Danio kyathit. Lineage (NCBI taxonomy): Eukaryota > Metazoa > Chordata > Actinopteri > Cypriniformes > Danionidae > Danio > Danio kyathit. The sequence goes on from LR812535.1 coordinate 38,274,758, forward strand.
AATTGGTGTAAATTTTAGGTTTTGGGTGAACTACGCCTAAGGTTAGTTTTTGATTAAGTAAATGTCTTAACCCATCATTAGTTCTTAATAAAGTAATAGATTACATAATAGTATGATTGATGATTTACTGTTATGGACCCTTTTCACATTTCCGGGTTTCTCAGCAGCGAGTGCAGTGAATGGGAAAATACAACACATATTTTTTTTATCTTTTTTCTCAAATAAAATAAAAACTTTACGATGGTGTTTTCTCGACATTTAGTAAAAGAAAAAAATAGTGTGAAACTGATAACGGCACCAAGAAGAGAGAATAACATCTAATTCACCATAGACACTATTTGAAACACCTCCCATATTATGTAATTATATGCAAACATTATGTAATACATACATAAATACAAATAAATGTTATTTATAAAAGATTAAATATTAAAAACTCAAGGATTTCAGATGCTGATGACTGTTAAACTCGTCACAACAGTATTGTGAAAATGGTACAATGGTTAAAAATAGGAACAAACATCAGATAGAAACAAAAAACCTAAACAAACACTTCTATGGACATAATGTCATAAAAATACTTGTTTTATTTACCTCGCGCTGCCGTCTGGGAAAAGTTTAAATGTACAGTAGGCTACTGTGCAAGTGTTAGGCTACTAGTAATTTCAGGGTAAAAAAGAGGATCAAAGTCGGTTATTTCTCTGTTTTTCTGTAGCATGTCAGTTTGAAATATCAATTTACATTTCCAAATATTATTTCATTAGCTGTAATTAACGTATACAGTGAGATTATTGTCTGCACACTGAGTCTGACAACAGCCAGTGCTCCACACACACAGAGATTTGATTTGATCATCATCCAGACTGTCTGGAATGACATGAAGAAACTGAGACAAACTAAATCCAGAAGAACTTTGGCAACAATATGTGCAAAAAAACTATGTAAACGACAGTAAATATTGGTAAATATTCGCTGCTGGCCGTTTAGATTCGGGCATGAACTAACGTTAACGTTACGCTAAAACTAATGGAAAATAAAATAAATATAATCTGGTTAATACACAATTTCTAATCGTGACAGTGGCTTTTATTTACTAACAACGATTACTTACATGTGTTACATGGTGACGAGACGAAGCCATTCCAAACAAACGCCCCAGAAGTCTGAGCAAAACCTCGTGGTACTGCAGTTTGATTCGGATCTTTAGAGGCTACTTGATTCACAACTCGTTTGAATCAATGAATCAGTAGGCGTTCACCTGAAGTGATAAAATACCGCGAGATGGACTGAAATGCACACGTAGCTGTCTGTTGTCGCGATACTTTGATGTCACACTGATCGGTCTGTTGACGAATCGATTCAAATTCATTCCCAGAATTTCCTGTTCACGGCAGTACGAGGACGGCAGCGCGAGGTAAATAAAACAAGTATTTTTATGACATTATGTCCATAGAAGTGTTTGTTTAGGTTTTTTGTTTCTATCTGATGTTTGTTCCTATTTTTAACCATTGTACCATTTTCACAATACTGTTGTGACGAGTTTAACAGTCATCAGCATCTGAAATCCTTGAGTTTTTAATATTTAATCTTTTATAAATAACATTTATTTGTATTTATGTATGTATTACATAATGTTTGCATATAATTACATAATATGGGAGGTGTTTCAAATAGTGTCTATGGTGAATTAGATGTTATTCTCTCTTCTTGGTGCCGTTATCAGTTTCACACTATTTTTTTCTTTTACTAAATGTCGAGAAAACACCATCGTAAAGTTTTTATTTTATTTGAGAAAAAAGATAAAAAAAATATGTGTTGTATTTTCCCATTCACTGCACTCGCTGCTGAGAAACCCGGAAATGTGAAAAGGGTCCATAACAGTAAATCATCAATCATACTATTATGTAATCTATTACTTTATTAAGAACTAATGATGGGTTAAGACATTTACTTAATCAAAAACTAACCTTAGGCGTAGTTCACCCAAAACCTAAAATTTACACCAATTACTAAGTAACACAGAATTTAAATATATACTGAACTGCAAATAATCTTTACTTCAAAGTCTACAATGCCTGCATGTACATTTAAACTTTTCCCCTCTGCGCTTGAATTATTATCACTATAAATTATCACAATCTCCCATATGGTCTGATGATAGTAGTTTTGTTTAATAGAAATGTATAGTATCCATATGGTATTTGTAAATGTTTAGTGTGTGAAATTGTTGGACAACCAACACACACAAATATATTAAACAGCGAAAGGAACATGTATAGCTTGCTAAAAGCCTTTATATCTATTCATATTTTTTATATTAAATGCAGAGCAGCAAGACCCATGGGATTCCATCAGCCACTCACCATCAGAGTCCTCAGTGGAAGCTACGGAGAAGAGCAGAAAAAAGGAAGCCAAGCAAGAGATGCCAGAAAAAGGGGGAAGGAAATAATGTGTTATTTGTTGTTTGAGTATAGGCAGGGCAGCACGGTGGCACAGTGGGTAGCACAGTCGCCTCACAGCAAGAAGGTCGCTAGTTCGAGGCCCGGCTGGGTCAGTTGGCATTTCTGTGTGGAGTTTGCATGTTCTCCCCGTCTTAGCGTGGGTTTCCTCCGGGTGCTCCGGTTTCCCCCACAAGTTCAAAAACATGTGGTGACATTGGGTAAGCTAAAATTGTCCGTAGTGTATGTGTGTGAATGAGTCTGTATGGATGTTTCCCAGTGATGGGTTGCAGCTGGAAGGGCATCCTCTGCGTAAAACAACAAGTTGGCGGTTCATTCCGCTGTGGCGACCCCAGATTAATAAAGGGACTAAGCCGAAAAGAAAATGAATGAATGAGTATAGGCAATGATAGACGAGACCATGTTTGATTAAGATGAAGTGTTTTAAAATCCCTATTTAGTAAAATAAAGGTTAGAAATTAAAGAAATATATTGTGTGTTTGTATATTTATTTCACTACCTTCAAGAGTTACCCTGTAAACTACAGGGAAAAAGGGAGGAACAAATGCTGTATTTACCCTTTAAGTACAGGGAACAAGGGGGGAACAAGGTGGGAACAATGCTTCACTTTAATTTACAACCCGCAAATGTGGTATTTACCCTTTAACTACAGGGAACAAGGGGGGAACAAATACTGTATTTACCCTTAAACACAGGGAACAAGGGGGGGAACAAGGTGGGAACAATGCTTCACTTTAATTTACAACCCGCAAATGTGGTATTTACCCTTTAACTACAGGGAACAAGGGGGGAACAAGAAGGGAACAATGCTTCACTTTAATTTACAACCCGCAAATGTGGTATTTACCCTTTAACTACAGGGAACAAGGGGGGAACAAGAAGGGAACAATGCTTCACTTTAATTTACAACCCGCAAATGTGGTATTTACCCTTTAACTACAGGGAACAAGGGGGGAACAAGAAGGGAACAATGCTTCACTTTAATTTACAACCCGCAAATGTGGTATTTACCCTTTAACTACATGGGGGGAACAAATACTGTATTTACCCTTAAACACAGGGAACAAGGGGGGAACAAGGTGGGAACAATGCTTCACTTTAATTTACAACCCGCAAATGTGGTATTTACCCTTTAACTACAGGGAACAAGGGGGGAACAAGAAGGGAACAATGCTTCACTTTAATTTACAACCCGCAAATGTGGTATTTACCCTTTAACTACATGGAACAAGGGGGGAACAAATACTGTATTTACCCTTTAACTACAGGGAACAAGGGGGGAACAAGAAGGGAACAATGCTTCACTTTAATTTACAACCCGCAAATGCGGTATTTACCCTTTAACTACATGGGGGGAACAAATACTGTATTTACCCTTAAACACAGGGAACAAGGGGGAAAGAAGCTGGACTTCAACGCACAAGTGTATATTTGAACAGTAAGACCCCCCACCCCTCCTGCAAACAGCAGTAATGCTAGCCTGTTTTAATCTGCACTGAACCCTGACGGTAGGTCTAGCTATATCATGCAAAGTTATTTGTTGATAGTGATGTTCAGACATTGCTGGCTGTGGTGAGATCGACGAAACATTCATAAGGTAAGTTGTGTATAGAAATATGTTTTTATATTGAATTGCAGATTTAAAATACATACAGTATACAATAGGGTTTCATAATTTCACGGGTTGTAAACCTTTTATTCATTAAACACCCCATATAAAACCCAAAAATAAGGGTACTATTATTATTGCACTTACTCATGTGTTTGCAGGTTGCATTAGGTTGTCACCACCCTTGTATAATTCTTTATATGTAAACAATACCTAAAGAAAAGTACATCGTAAATTCAATATACTTACACGGTACTTTGCGTGTTTAGTATATTATTGTTACCCCCTTATTACCCAAACATTATGGTTTGTTCATTTGCAATTTATAGAAAAGTACATTGTAAAGTCAGTATAGTTACACGGTACTTTGCGTGTTGAATATCCTATTGTTACCCCCTTATTACCCAAACATTAGGGTTTGTTCCTTTGCAATTTATAGAAAAGTACACCGTAAATTCAATATACTTACGCGGTACTTTTAGTGTTGAATATCTGGTTGTTACCCCCTTATTACCCAAGCATTACAGTTTGTTCCCTTATACCTACACATACATTCATTATACTTATACTAAAAGTACACCGTTATTTCACTGTACTTACACGGTACTTTGCGGGTTGTAAAAGAAAGCGTTACCCAAAATTCTTTAGTGTCTTGTTTTTTGTATTTTAAAAATACTGTAAAATACTTAGCAAGAAGTCTACATGATGACATCATAAAAATGCAGCCTCTGATTGGGGCTTGAGATCAGAACAGAAACTTGATTAAGATGGTCGTCAATGTTTGGAGTATGGATGGAATTATGCACACATAAAGTAAATAACAGACAAATGGCAACAAAAGTCAGCAATCATTAAAAAAAAATTGTATACTGCACAATGCTAAGACCAGTAATATATAACGGCAGTATAGTGAACAATTTGGCATCAGCAATTTTGCTTAAGTCTTGAGATGGAATAAAATATCAGTCCTTAAGAACAGGTTGGGGAGCCTTCAGCATATCATCATTCTCAGTCTTAGTGCTGCAGGTGATGTACTGGTGCTCACTAAGTGGGTAAACTGAGACTCTTCTAGTTGATGAAGAACTTAATTTTTTTTAAAAAAGAATGAGTATACTGTACAAATAATAGTTTTGGATGGATTGCTGATCTGATGCCAAGAAAATAAGACATGCATACAAATAAGGTGATTCCTACTTTATTAGCTGTTTCAAACGCCATTAGATGATCTGCAGGTGCAGTGTACAGATAATGAAGAGTTGGCAAAGTGGTACAATACAGTATATGAGACACATATTTAATTATGAGACATATTATATGAGACACATATTACATATTACACATATACATGTTTTTTACATTAGGTATTGAAGATTTCAATTGCAAAAAAAACTACATTTATTGAAAAACAAAAATAAAATAACCTCTTCATATATCACCCTTTTAAAATATAAGACTGTTAAGAGATTGTTGAAGTTTCACGCAAAGGATGGAAACACAATGAAGAGATGTAATATATTCCAACTTATCTGTTTTAGATGGTTTTTACAGTGATTAAAGAGACACAGGACATCAACACAGGACTTTCTGTTTGAAATTTGTACAAAAGGTTTTGCTAAAATGAAAGAGTAAGTCAGTTTAATGGTGAAGGGATTGAACAAATATGCCTATTGATTGAAGGTTTGTGAAGAAAATGTCATGCTCCCTTGTAAAAGTATTTTCAAAATACAGTATTTTATTTTGATACATTTGTGGCTGCTGTATTTTGTAGTTTATTTTGATACACGTAAAACTGAGGTATTTGGTATTTTATTCTAAAATACATTTCAATGTATTTTTGCCCATCCCTGGAAAAGACTGTATGTTAATTTGCATATACTGTACATGTCAAGCTGCTGTAATCTACCAAACTTAAGTTTAACTTGTTTACTGATATTCTACTAATTCTTTAAAGAGAGTTAGTTGACAAAATTACTTATACTGTGGAGAGCCATCAAAATAAAGTGAAGCCCGCATTTTTTCTGCATCAAAGCAAGTAACACCTATAATGAAGTTAGGTTATCCAGTCTTGTTTACAGTCTTGGACAGAAAATATGAGCGTAACAGATTTCAGATTTAAGGACTGGATTTAATTACTGTATACTCCGGAATAAGCATGTGCATAGTGCTTAGGTAATGTATGCAAAAAATAAATAAATAAATAGAAATGTTAGGAGTCTCACAATATGCAGCAATGATTAAAGGGGACAGTGAATATTACTGATGCCTGACGGAACAAGAACTGTATCAAAGGAATATACTTACCAGCTTTGGCGGATTTCGTTAAATTGTAGAGCTGTGCTTCTCTAGATGAAGGTCAGAGTAACCACTGTATATCTAAAAAACAACCAAAAATAGACTTTTCCGAAGTGTTTAAATTTAGAATATTGACAATTGTCTTTTGGCATGAGCTCAAGTTCATTCAGGTATGAGAAATTTCAAATGAGCAAACCGCAGGGCTAAATTTCAGCTCACCTCAGAGCACAAGACCTAAATTTACATTTGCTCTCATCAAAAATGCAACGGTTAGTCTTCCCAGTTAACAGGTGAACCCATTTATCTCTGAAAACTTTCAATGTTTAACTTGCTACAGCAATGTTAGATAATGAAACAGAAAGGGGATGAAACATTTAGCATGTTCTAGGCATCATGCAAATTTGTATGTGTTTTCTTCTCATCTTTAATACTAAAGCAGGTCACTAAAACCCGAACGTAGGCAACTGTACACAGTCAGTAGTTCTCACTGTACAGCAAGAAATAAACGATACTCTAGTCTAATGAATAAGTTAAAGCTTAGTTGTGCAATGGTGGTGGTTGAAACAGGACACTTTTTAAACATCTGATCCTCTGCCTGGGAATTAATTATACCACAAAGCAGCAACAGGCAAAGTGCCACCGAGCTCACCCATAAGAAACACTCACATGAGGGAAAGAGTTCTGAACGAGATCTCCTGGGATTTGCAGGTTCAACCAGTATATAAAGATAGGAGAGAAAACAAGCCCGCGAAGGACAGGGGATCCCAAGAGGGTTTACCTAATTTTCCATTTCACAGCTTTCTTGCTGGTAAGGATCCTTCATGTACAAATGAGACCGGACATAAACGGAATAGGCACTGCTGTACAAAGGCTCCATCAGCTCTTGTGAGAGTTACAGTGGAAGCCAATGCTCTGATGAGCAGCGCTACAGCACATCTCTGAGTGAAGAAAGCTTTCAGGCTGGGCTATAGCAAATCAGCCTGCTCTCCTGGGACATGGAGAATAAGCTGAGAGGTGCCCACACAGGGAGACCCACAGACTGAAAGATAGTAAAGGAACAGAACGACAATTTGGCAAAAAAAAAAAAAAAAAAAAGAAGAAGAAGTGTGTAGCACCTCTGACAGGGAGAGAGTACTGATGAACACCCTTTTGCTTGAGAAATAGTGACTGCCAGTGCCGGTAAGAAAGAGAGGTGTGGATTTGGTAATACTCTGAAGCAGGTAAAACAAAACAATGTCACAGAAATTTGGTGGATATCAATCATTACATCCCATTTTATACTCTAAAGAGTTGCACTATATATTGTGATCTTATTACTATATTCTTGCATTTAAATTAATAATTGGGTGCGATGCACTTATTACATACTTTATATACATGTTGTCCAATTGGGTCACACTTTATTTTGATGGTCCGTTTGTGTAATTTAAGTTGCATTGCATCTACATGCCAACTAATTCTCATTAGATTATAAGTACTGTTAGGTTGGGGTTAGGGTTAGGTTTAGTGTGAGTTGACATGTACTTGCAAAGTTTCTTATAGTCAGTTAAATGTCTGTTGAAGGAGCAGTATCAGCAGATATCAAGAAGACAGTCTACTAATACTCAAATAGACCATCAAAATAAAGTGTTACCTACTATTGTATTTCTCTTTTTCATTAGCTGCATGTAATTACATCTGTAATAAATGTCTTTAATTACATTTATAATTACACTGTTTACAATCCCTTACACCTGATCCCATACCACCCATACCTTAACCCACTCATACAACTTAACCTACCCATATAAATAAACCTGTGCCTAACCCTTACCCATTTTTCACCTCAATTGCAATACAATTGCTGTGAAATACAATTTGAACACAATAATTACACATTGTATTTTATTGTTTGTTTATGTAAGTACCTAGCAGTTACAATATAACCAATGAATATAAAGGCCCAATCCCAATTCTATTTTTGTACCCCTACCCCTTCCCCTTCCACTTGGCCCTTACAACCGAAGGTTAAGGGGAAGCGCTTCAAAACGTACCCCTAAGAATTAGGACAGCAGTTCAATATGATATGAGATCAGACGATCGCGACTGCTGTAGTTATTTCAGTTGTGTTATTTTTTGGGGTTTATCTTCAGGAAATCACTGAAGGGATATATTATGTTATCATAACAATCTAATGTGGCAATGAGATCGCAACTGTACTGTGCATTTACACAGTGGCTATATACAGTACATCTATGTAAACACACGAAAGCAACATTACATTATCCCAGACACTGTAAAAAGCTCATTTTCAGCCACTAGACTGCTCTGACAGGGTATTCGAGTGTCATCGAGTGACAGAATATTGTGGGACTGCTGTACAGGAGTTATGATTATGGATTATAGATTGCGAAATTTAGCGTTTTTTTTTTTTTTTCGTTTTATTTTTGAAGCATTAAGGTAAAACACGAACGCGGTTATGAATATATTAAAACATGTGTTTGTTTGTCGTAAAAATTCGTAATAATGACAAAAAATACTAATTTGTGGATCTCCTTACATCCGGGTTCAGCAATACTGCCGTTGTGGCCGGTGTATTCTGGGAAATTTTCTTACCCCTCTGTTTCGAGTGTGGTCCTGAAAAATCTTCGTTCGAAGGTGTTGCCCTTGCCCTTAGCCCTACACCTTCAAGTTAAAGAGAATTGGGACACCCATACCCCTTAACATGAACGCGCAAAACGAGGGGTAAGGGTAAGGGTAAGGGCTAAGGGGTAGAATTGGGATTGGGCCTTAAATGTGTCACTGTAAATATATCCATTTAATAACAGTTTGGGATTTATAAGTGTTGCATTTATTCATGCTTTTAAATTGCATTCTGGGATCTTGATCTCTGCTTTGTCAACGTCTGATGGTGAAGAGATTACTTTTATCAACATTTTACTAGTTTAAAATGGTCTATTGTTTGGGTTGGACATTATATTTATGTTCTCAAGTCTCATGACTCAGTTTATTTATAGAGCACAATTAAAATCAACAACAGTTGACTACAACAATATACATGTACAATGTGCTGTACAATGTTTTAAAACACTTAAAGAGCCCCAATTATGCATTAAAAAGGGTCATATTTTGGTTTTGGGGGTCTCCAACAACAGGCTGATATGCATGCAAGGTCAAGAAACACTGTCATTGTCTTGTAATATGCATTTATTTTTTACCTAATTATCCCAATGACTTCCATATGATTCATTCGGCGATTCATTTGTTCCCAACCAACTCCTTAGCGTGATGCTTACAAATGCATTTAAATCCGTAAAGAAAGTGGCATGCGTTGCGTTTTTAATGTGGTTTTGAATGCGATATGAGAATATAGGGAGTTAATCAGATACAGTATAAGCGGTTACAAGTAACAAAACACAATTAAATACATAATTTGCAAGCTAGAGAAAAGAAGGAGGCAACCATTTTAATTGCACTTAAGTTACTTACGCTTGTGAAATGGAGGAAGAAACTGGTCCAAGAACTGTGTACTGTAAAGTTCCTGTCAAGCTCTGACAAAGTCCCATACATTAGTAGTCTTTTCTGATCCTTCCTTTAACAAACGGGTGACGAATGCCCTGTTGTAAGCGTGTAGATTGCTGAAACACTCGTCAGAAAAATGACAGGAACACAGCACAAGGCTGGGGCTATAATGCTGAGGTATTTTTGCAAAAATAAACTTCCACCACTGACTCTTCACAGCCTCATCTTTGGGTAGAGAAAGTAGCATTAACTTTTCCTCACACTTCAGAGCACAGCGTCTTCGCGACATGATTCAACGGGATATGCTACAGTGGTTGTGGGCGGGGCCAAAGGTTTCAATTTCTCCGGGTTTGCGAGCGCAACAAATGGGCGGAGCTTGAGTTTCATATCAACTTCAAGCCGACACGGCTAAAGACTCGTTACAGCGGCTATTCATTCGAACCACTATGAGTCGACTTTTTTAATAGATAAATGAATAGTTTTAAACACGGTGCACTTTCAGATTTAAGCTTTAGCTGGATATTTCACACTGCATGGAAGGTCATTTTCAAAAACCCATAATAGGGGCTCTTTAAAAATCAATACAAATGCATAAAAACAAGAGGCAACAAATTGACCAAAGTGAAGATATATAACTTTGATTTTAAATTATGTAACGTTGGTGTAGTTAATATGTTGTTTCAAACTACTAAAAAGGGCCCATAAAATAGACTTGAAGGGTAAATTTTCAACATCAAATGTTTTCAGAAGAGAAATCAATACAGTTGTGTGCAGTTCAAATAGAAAAAAAAAATACTTAATAAAATATTAATAATAGGAGTTAATTCATGAAAGAACTGCCCACACCCCAGCATTTACAAATCATCAAGGTATTATATATATAATAAATACAACTTATATTGTGTCATTAAGCAAAAAAAGCTTTCTTTTACATGCCCCATGTAAACAATAGAATCAGCAAAACAGTATTATTATCTCATATAGAGCTCTATTGCTATTTGTTTCTACTGAAAACATGAAAAATGAACCACTTACTTTAGCTGACTTTAGACACACATCCAAAAGTGGTTCTAAATACATTATTCAAGTTTCCTAGAAGCATTACATAAACATCACACCCCCTTCTGTCGGGGGATTAAGAGACTGTAGGCATAAAGCTCTTTCCCCCGGCTGCTGGATTGTTCCTCCATTGAATGTGCTGTGCTTTGTGGTACACCTGTTGCTCTGCCTCCAGGGGAAATCCAGCCCATGACTATTACCGCTGTCACTGACTGTGTCACTCTACAAAAATGACATGTGGCCATTAGTCCTTGTAAATTTATTAATTAACCTGGTAAGCATATGGTGGAATGGGATGGTGGTGATGATGATGATCTATGGCGACATAAGGGATCTGTTAATTAATTGGTTGATGATTTCGAGGTAATATTTTGACAGCATGATCACATAAGGAAAAAGTGGCTAATTCATACAAATTCATATGATTTAATTTGTTAGAAAATTAATTAGCAATTTTTAAAAGAAGGCATGGCCTCAAACTCGACCCCTAACTCAACAGTCATGGGGGATAAGCAAATTGTACTAAAATGTATGAATGAGATCATACCAATTAACACAAATTAGCCAAAATTATACAAGTTACCCCGAGATTGCATTGGGTTTTAAACCACAGAGAATAATAACTGGATGCACATTTTTTTCAAATCAAGGTTCCAAATAGAAACATATCAAAACAATTAATTTTATACATTTAAATCTGTAAAACAATTTACCAAAAAATCTTTACACTATGTGTGTTTGTTGGAAAGCTAATCTAAATAAATACAAAAACAAGAGATTCAACATGGAAGATGATTTAAAGGGCACCTATGGTAAAAAATCTATTTTTCAAGCTGTTTGGACAGGCATATGTGTAGGTATTGTGTATATACTGTTATATTTGGGTGATATAAACACACCCAGTCCTTTTTTTTCAATTTAACAACATAAAAACGGTGGACCAATTGGAGCGGTTTTGAGACCGATCGCAACTTGACGTAGGAGGTCCCCCCGCCCACCGAATTGATTGGCAGCTGCGTATTTACATGTCTCCGTAGTAACGAGTATAATCATAGCAACCACAGGACGTCCGCAAACTAATCATTCGTAAATAAAAGTCTGTTCAGTTTGCTAGGATCATCCATCATCATCAAATGTGATCAAGAGTGAGTTTTACAAGTTTAAAATCTTTTAAAACAGTGCATGTTTGTAATTAATTACAGCGATTTACTTCAGCTTTACTTCATCATCACAGCCGCATGTTCGAACAATTATAAAAGACGCTTCAATCCCGGTTTGTGGACGTTAAATCAGGTTAATTTTGTACATTAACATAACAAATATCCATACAGCAGTGGATATTAACGTGTATCCTGTCACATTTGCATGCAAAAACAGTGCAAAGCTAAACGCGCGCTGTGTGTGTGCGTGTCCATGCTATGTGTGTGTGTGTGTGTGTGTATTTCTGTGTGTGCGTGAACTTTGTAACGACATTGTGTGTGACTCATCCTTGCAACTCCACAACATGCATCAAATACATATTGGTAAGATTCTTACAGTAGTTTTTCTCACAAACGTTACATGAGATCTTATTCCTTCTTGTTTGTCTGTTGTCTGACGCAGTCGAGGTAGCTGCTGCCAGGCACGTGGAAACGGTGGGCGTGAAGGACTAGCCTTAAAGGCGCAGCACACAAAAACCGCTAGCTGATGCTAAATGCTACAAAATAGAAACTTATGAAAGGTATAATAAAAAATCTGATGGGTGTTTTGAGATTAAAGTTACCGACACATTCTGGAGACACAAAAGACTTATATTAAATCTGGAAAAACTGGTAACCTAGGTGCCCTTTAAGTGAAGATTCACAAATCTTGACAAAATTTTTTTCTAAATTGACTTTAATTTAAAGCATTAAAGTTACCATGAAACAGAAGTTACGATTGTCCTTTTTTTCTGCTATTGTGATGTATGTGCACTTGAAACGGTCCTGAAATGTCAAACAAATGTAAGGCGGTGGATGATTTAGTTTTTTTGGGGATCAATTGAATTGTAAAAAAAAGACGGGCGTCACTAACAAAATGAAGAAAAACTAAGGAATGGACAAACAAAAACAAGACACCCACTGATATGCCTGGCCTAAAAGATTGTGACTAGAAAATGAAGAAGTGATGTTTTATAAACAAATTTCGGGAGAAGCACGGTCAGTTTTGATGAGGCTAATTCATTATTGACATTATTCTATTATCCAATCAGCTTAAGACCAAAAATACAGGAGATGGCAAAAAAAACTGCTGCTTTAAATTGGACTACTATTCATCTATTGATCTACTATTCATATGCATTAAAAATAAGCAAAGAAATGTAAAATACAGTAAAAACAATCTAAATCTGTTGAAACACTTCGATTTGAAGGCGGTTGGATTTGCAGCTGTAGTTCGCTGTCAGGAACAGTAAACAGCTGTTCACTACTGAAACACCAGAGTCTCGAATGATCCTCCTGTACGGGTGCACGTCCGTTATACTGTAAAACACTCACAGGACATTCATTTGTACAACTATTTTAATGGGTTCAAACAAAAGCATGCATAGTTTGTGACTTGTGCGACTCATACAGTACAAGTCGCAGACGTGAGACACGTGCAAACTTTAATCATCATTACCTTTACATTTGCGTGACGATTTTCTTTATACAGTTAAGACGATGGTATGCAGTGGTTGGAAGTTTAAAGAACAGTTAAGTCTATATTTAACAGTGAGGCTGTTTTTGAGTCCGAAGTAATCAATCACAGAAAATGCGAAATGCCATTATTTTAATATAACATATTTAATAATGAAAATAAAAATATATAATAGTATAATATTTAAGTTTATTTTAACCTAGCCTGTCCCGCGGCCCACCTGCAATATCGAAGAAGAAGTGATGTTTTATAAACAAATTTTGGCAGAAGTTTGATCAGTTTTGACGAAGCTAATTTATCATTGACATTATTCTATTATCCAATCAGCTTAAGACCAAACCACTATAAATAGTCAAGCACGCTCTTTCACTGTTTCTCTGGACTTCAGCATCCCTCCACCATCCCAGCTCCACACTTTTAAATCCAATACCTACATAAATCGGAGGGGGGAGCGTTCTGGATCCGGGCTAGATACTGTGCTTGAACCACTATCACTTTTTCCATCCTGATAAGGGGAATAGCACGAGTTAGGGTGTCTTTCCGAGCTCAGAGCCCTCTCCCTGAAGAGAACGTCAAAAATATTCTATTCAGTCAAATATCTGTGAGTGTGAACTCATGAAAAGTCAGTTCGAAGGGGAGAGAATATTACAATATTTGATTACCATTTATGAAGACAAATTTTTTTTACAAATGCACATCGTTTATAACAAGAACTATTATATACATATCGAAATAAGAAAAGTATTGATTTTATGAAGACTTTAAGGTTTGAGTTTTTGATTTGAAAGTCTTGCAGATAGAGATGTTTATGAATAAATAAATATTAAATATCTGGCTGTGAAGCATCAGTGGAGGTCAAATGCCCTTTTGAGCCTCAGAATGCAGATCTAAATGTGCTGATCTGCCCTTCCAGCAGATTAACTGATCAAGTGACTCAGTATTAGACTTTTAAAGCAGCATTTGACTGCACTCTTCTCGCAACTTAGAGTTTATTGAAATAAACCTGGAAGCGAGAATATCTGGAAGACAGATTTCTAGCTTCAGCACATTTATCACTATATCTTCTGAGTCACTGATTTGAATATGGCTGTTCTTAAGCAGTCTCAATCTGCTTCCTCGTCTTATTCAGAACAGGTGATCTTCACATCTATTAATGGTTTTTGTGTGTGCGTTCTTCCATTGAAGTGGATCGAATATTACATCGCTATGCATGAGTTTCCCCACAATATTCAACACTGCTGCTGAATCTGCAGCATAAAACAGACAACATGACCCATGATCATTCCTGAACTGTTCCTTAAGAGTCTTTAAAATAGGTTCATTTTAGAAAATCAGCAACAAAATGTAACAAATCAGTAACAACTGTTGAATGAATGAAGCTAACTGTGCTGTCATATTTACTGTCTGTTTATATACATTTTATTGTGCAAAATCAGCAATTTCATCAGAATTGTCAGACTGTATTATCACACTGTAATCCGTAATGGTTACCGAGACAAAATACCTAATGAAATTATAGTTATAAAAAGCGTAATGATAACTCTCTGCAAAATGTAAGCAGTGTTTGAATAAAATTTTTGTAGACCTGTTGTCTTGTCAGATTCTAGTAGTTTTAAAATTTGAAACTGCAGGTAGCTTTCAACACACTGTCCTTACATATTATAGTAGGCATTAATCAAGTGCCTGAATTATCACCATAATCAAACACCTAGGAGTCGAAGCAGAGATATACTTTGATGCAAAGCGACGGCCTATCAGGGAGTCTCAGCGTCAGATCCCCCTCTTCGTATCTCCCCTGCTGTTAAAGCTGGCTGCTGATGTGTTCATTTGTGTGCGATGGTGCTTAGAGATGTTTCTCTACCCAGCTGCAATGCCCCCATGGCATCATCCTATTCCCACTGTATGTGAATCAGTGTATTCACCCATCACAATGAGCTGTGGAACAACAACAGGTCTACACAGACTACATACTGTTGTGTTCTCCACTGGGGAGAAGTCAGTGACATGCTTGATATCACGTTACCAACACCATGTGCTTTAATCCAGCTCAAAGATAAAAAAACAGCTTAAATAATTCAAATATGAGAGAAACTAAAATTGATTTAAGTGCTGTAAATCTGATTATTTGCCCATTCGAAAGGGCTTTAATTAAGTTGTTATAAACTTTTTGACAATGTTTTAGTGCAATGTGATACAACATTCAAAATTTGTAAAAATTCTTGTTGGTTAAAATGATTAAGAATAATGTTAACTGAATAGAAAAGGCATATATGTTGTATGAGAATTTGTATTTTTTTTTAATATTTAAAGTTATTGACACTATGATCAAAAAGATCAATCTCTGGTGCTTGTGAACTATTTCTTGTGGTTTTAAACAAGAATGCCAACATGTTCAGCATCTGGCTAGGCTGGCAAGTTTCTTCCAAGTGGCAAAAATGTCTAAATGGGACCATCAAAAAAGGGTTGCCATAAGATTAAATGAAGTATTAGATTCCTTTTAGTGCTGGCAAAGACTATTAGTAATTAATTGATTCAAGGTATATACAGTAAATGATTTATTTGTGTGTTCTGTATATTTATTATGTATATATGAAAACGTATCAATGCATATGTGTGTGTGTACATACAATATATATATATATATATATATATATATATATATATATATATATATATATATATATATATATATATATATATATATATATATATATATACACATAGATACTGTGACAATACAGAACTTTCTGTACTGCCCCTCGTTGTTTACTTCCTTCGTCACTGCCTTTTAAATAATGAGTTCATCACCATTGGATGCGAGGACTAATTACGATGGGGTGAAATTATATAAAAGAGGTTTTTTTTTGATGAAGAGAGAGTTCTGACCTCCAGAGTGGGAGTGGTGTTAGCGTCACCAAGTTGCGGGTGTGGCTCTGTCTGGGCGTTTGTCTGAGGAAGCTGAGGAAGAGATGCGGGTGATGCTCACGTTGACTGGTCTTACGTCCACCGTACAAGTTACCGGGTAGTTGCCGACATACCAGTCCTTTTTGTTGTCGTGCTGCCAAGTTACCGGTATCGGTGTGCGAGTTGGGACATCTTTGAAAACGGCTGCCTATATCACTTCTCCTGTCCGTGCTGCCAAGTCACCTGCCAGCCAGTGAACTGCTGACGTGGAACCTCTAAAACCACTGTACTGCAAGCTGCTTGGGTCAGTTTCACGCATACTCACACATAACTCATCATACTCATCACCTAACTTACACTTATTTTCATTTAATTCTATTTGAGAAAATCTAAAGTATTGTTTGTTTGTTTGTTTCTTGGTTTATTTGTTTTTATTTTTTGAGGAAAATTTTTGTTTTGTGTTAATTAAATTGATCGTGGGATATTGACTTTATATTTTGTTGTTGCTTGTCGTTAAACTTGCCATTTAAATTAGTTCATTAAATCTTTCTAAGTTGAATCCTATTTTCCTGTTCTTTTTTTTTTTGTGTGTGTGTTTCATTATTACTCTTTTGTCTGTAACGGATGGTTTGTTTAAGTTTTGTTTTTGCTATCCGGGGTAATTAATTGTGTAATTTTGGCAAGTTATAAACTTGTCTGGCGCCCGAAATTATATGTAAAACTCGTTAATATATATTCATTCATTCATATACATTTTTTTTTTTTTGCCCGAGGTTGACGGTGTTAGAGGGAGATATTACCAAACGCTCCAGCACAACAGCGCCATTGTGGTCAAGTGGTCAGCGCGCTGCGTTACGACGCTGCCGACCCGGGTTCGATCCTCACCTGAGTAGTGTTTTTTTTTTTTTTTTTTTTTTGGTCAAGACATATACTGTTGGGTTAATTATATAGGTCTACATGTTTATTTATTTTTTTGTGTGTGACCACCGTTACAGAAATGGCGCCCGAACAGTGACCTGAATAACTGAAACTTTCATTGACTAATTGACTGACTGACTTGAATTACTGGACAAACTGTGTTTTGTTTGTGAATGTTTGATGGTTGAAAATTGTTTTGTTTTTTCTGAATGTGAGAACTATTGTCAAAATCCTCAAATAACTGAATTAGTATGAAAACAACATCTTATCACAAATGTGAATTTTGGCATAATAATTTGAGTTTATTGGGAAATTATACTTGAGCAACCAGTGTAAGCTGAATTTTTTTGTTTAGTATCAAAGTGTGTGGGAACTTGAACTAGCAAACGTGATTGTCATCTGTCTTGTAATTTTGTACATGCATTTAGAAGGTTTTCACCTGTTGATAGTATGGATATGATGTAACTGATTGCAGAGAACTGTTTGTTTGTGAAAATATTCTTTTGGGCTTTTTATTTTTTCCCCCTTGTTGCCCCAAACACACACAGTTCCTAAACACACCCAACACAAGTCATGGCCCAAATTTTTTCCCCTTCAACTTCAACATATGTTGATATTGATGCACCTGATGCCCCAACCATTTCCACTCCATTGTGGTCACCTCCAGTTCAAAGTCAGACCCTTTCTGGACTTCCACCCCATGACCAAATTATGCATAATATTTCCCCGGTCCATAGTTTCCCAAGTCATGCAACTCCAGTACAGACACTTCCTCCTGCTCTGGGAGGTCATATTCTAATGCAACCTCTTTCTTGGTCTCAGGAACAGGATAGCATGCAACTGTGCACATCTGCAGATGTTTCATCCCCTTCTACAATAGACCAGCATGATCTGCCTGGAAATCTTCCAACCCCTAGGAGAGAAATTCAGCAAGTCAGTTCTCATGTGCAAGGTAACTTGGACACTCTGATGGTAACGATGAAAAAACAAGAGAAATGTTTGCATGAACTTACTCAAAGATTGAAAACTTCATCATTCCAGCATGTGAATCAAATTACCACCCTTACAGCCAAAGTAGAGTCCAATAAGCAAGAGATTGTCACCATACTCAAAGGAGCTAAACAACAAGAGGCTGCAGAGTCTGACCAGTTGGTTAAAGCTGTACAATTGATGCTTGCAACAGAGTTTGAGAAATTTGAATCAACCATTACCTCAGCAGTTGTTGACAAAGTGGAAAAACTCCGGAGAGATGTCCAACATGATCTCAAATCCATCCAACAAACCCTCCATGGAAGTTTGGATCAACTGACTACAAATCTTCAGCAATGTGAAGAAAAAATTAGTAAATGTCATACCTGTGTTAACAAGTTGCAAAATGATTTTCAAGTGCACAATATGAAATATGTTGAACCACAAACAGAAACAAAAGCTGCTCAAGTTTCAAGTACACCCTCAACTGAAACTGTTTCAACTTTACCAAATCCTATGATCAAAAGTGATCATCTTAAATTAACATTTCCCACATTTGGACGACATACAGATGATACTGACCCTTTATTGTACCTGACAAAATGTCAAGATTTTCTGGCTTTACATCCATTGACAGATGCAGATATCTTGGCTACCTTTCGCACAGTACTATATGGCACAGCTCGGGACTGGTGGGAAGTGAGTCGCTCCAATATTGCAACTTGGAAGGAATTTGAGTCTGCATTTCTTTCTGCATTTTTGTCTGAAGACTACGAAGATGAGCTTGCTGAGCGTGTTCGCAATAGAGTTCAAGGAGACAGAGAGTCAGTTCGGGATTTTGCATTCACTTATCGAGCACTTTGTAAAAGATGGAAATCCACTCTAACAGAGACCGAAATTGTAAAAATGATCCTCAAAAATATCAAACCATACCTTGCAAGCCAACTGCGAAGTAGAGTGAACACTGTGGAGGATCTAGTTAAATTAGGACATCAACTGGAACGAGACTATGAAGAACAAAGACGATATGAAAGTCGTGTGGCTCATAAACAAGCAAGTTCACAAAAACCTTTGTCCAATCGACCTGTTGAGAAACAGCCTCTTCAGTGTTGGAGATGCAATGGACCACATTCTCCTGGAAATTGCCCAATGTATTTAACTCCACCTTCACAACAATCTTCTACTCAACATCACACTAATCATGGAAAGAATTTTCATGCTGCAAAGTCAGGAGGACGACCTACCAACATCATTGTAGCAGCCTCAGAAACACCCCAATCACCAAAAGAAGTTCCAAATGTTTTCCTGCCATCTACCACTATGCCATCCCTGCCCATTCCACAACAATTAGTTGTCCCAATTAGCATTGGATCATGGTTTGGAAAAGCCATACTGGACACTGGAGCAAGCTACACACTAATACACGAAAGTCTAATGCAGCAATTTGAAACCACTGCCCAACTACAAACCTGGTCGAGCGGACCTCTTTACTTGGCTAATGGAAAACCTGAGATACCCTTAGGATGGTTAAACATCTCTATTCAGCTACATGGTAAATCCTTTGTAGTACCTGCTGTTGTCCTCCCATCTCAAGCTCTTGCATATGCCATCATCTTGGGTTTGGATTTCATATTCTTTAGTGGTCTGAAAATTAATGTGAGTGAACACAAGTATTCTTTTACATCTGATCCTACTGAAGAACACCCTTTTCAACCTGGAAATGCAAGTGAACCACTAGTTAAACTGACACCCATGACAGAAAACAAGACGCTCAGGAAAAACAAACACAATCTCACCTTGTTAAGTGCTGTCCCTCCTCCTCAAACCTCATTGGGTATAGTACAAACTGATCACGTCGATGATGCAACACAGATCTGGGATGCTGTAAGTGAAGCACAACTCCCCAAAGAAGAAAAACAACAGTTACTTCAGATTCTGCAAAATAACCCCCGGGTATGTACTCAAAGTACTGGGAAAACCAATGTACTTCAACACCGTATCTACACCACCAGTCAGGTACCTATCAAACAAAGGCCATACCGTTTGTCTCCTGTAAAACAACTGGTAATGGAGCAGCAATTGGAGCAGATGTTGAAAGAAGGTATTGTAGAACCATCACATTCTTCTTGGGCTTCTCCGGTAGTGCTGGTTCCTAAGAAAAATGGCAAGTTAAGATTCTGTGTGGACTACCGCAAGGTAAATGCCATAACTGAAAAGGATGCATACCCTCTTCCGAACATCACAGAGATACTAGAATCTCTTTCTGGTTCAACAATTTTTTCTACCATCGATTTAAACAGTGGATATTGGCAAGTGATGATGGATCCTGACAGCAAAGCAAAGACTGCTTTTATTGTGTCTGATGGGCTATATCAATTTAATGTTATGCCTTTTGGATTAAAAAATGCACCTGCTACATTCCAAAGGTTAATGGAGACCGTACTAGGGGAACTCAGACGAAAAATATGCCTTGTCTACATTGATGACATCATTGTTTATTCTGCCTCAGTAACCCAACACTTCTGTGATCTGCAAACCATCCTTCACAGGCTAGAAGCTGCTGGACTGACCATCAACCTACAAAAATGCAAGTTTTTCCTGCCAGAAATCACTTTTCTAGGGCATGTGGTGAATGCTAAAGGCATCACAGCAGATCCAAGCAAAGTTGAGGCTATTCTCTCTTTTCCTACACCCAACAATCTGAAGGAAGTTCAGCGATTTCTGGGACTAGCCGGCTGGTACCATCGATTTGTGCAAAACTTTTCAAAAATTGCTGAACCCCTCAATTCCCTGAAGAAAAAAGGACAGACGTTTAAATGGACAGCACAGTGTCAACAATCATTTGACCACTTAAAAGCATGCCTTACCTCACCTCCCATTCTTGGCCACCCTGACCTCAAAATTCCCTTCATTGTATACACTGATGCCAGCGATACAGGACTGGGTGCTATTCTCACTCAACGAAAGGATCCAGGTAGTGAAGAGGTCATTGCCTATGCCAGTCGCACCTTAACTGGGGCTGAGGTAAATTACACTGCAACAGAAAAAGAATGTTTAGCTGTTGTTTGGGCTTTGGAGAAGTGGCAACATTACCTAGAGTACAAGCTCTTCACAGTAGTAACGGACCATTCTGCTCTTCAGTGGGTGATGGGATCCACAAAAACTAACAGCCGCCTTATTCGATGGGTTTTGAGACTGCAGAAATTCAACTTCATCATTGAATACCGAAAAGGGAAGTTAAATGTAGCTCCTGATGCTTTGTCCAGATCACCTCTTACTACAATTTCTCCTGTTACAGCAGTTTACACCAATCAGCAAACCGACCAACACACAGAGCTTCCAGTTTCGGATGTTGTCCTGTGGGAGGAACAACATTCAGATGAAGAAACCACAAAACTGCTACAGGCTGTAGCAGAAGAACCAAATCAGTTGGAACAATATCAAGTAATAGAGGACAAGCTGTATCATAAAACTTACCTGAAGAATGACCAAGTACATTATCGAGTGTATGTTCCAAACCGTCTTCGGCCGACACTACTTCACCATTATCATTCACACCCGCTAAGTGGCCACCATGGAATCTACAAAACCTACAAACGAATCCAAGCAGTTGCTTTTTGGCCAGGCCTATGGACTGATGTAAAACATCATGTTAAAGAATGTGTGAAGTGTCAAACAATCAAGTTTGATAATCAGAAACCGGCAGGAAAACTTCAATCAACTACCACCACTCGACCAAATGAAATGCTTGGAGTTGATATTGTAGGACCACTACCTCGGAGCACACAGCAAAATGAGTATTTGCTGGTGTTTGTTGATTATTACTCCAAATGGGTTGAGTTCTTTCCCCTGCGTCAGGCCAATGCTCAGAGTGTTTCAGTGATTTTCAGAAGAGAAATCTTAACCCGTTGGGGGGTTCCAGACTTCATACTCTCTGATCGAGGTACACAGTTCGTCTCTTCTGTGTTCAAAAATGTATGTGAAAAGTGGGGAGTTGCACAGAAGCTAACAACGGCTTATCACCCTCAGACAAATATGACTGAACGGGTAAACAGAACTCTCAAAAGTATGATTTCATCATATGTAGATGACAACCACAGCAAATGGGATCAGTTCTTACCTGAGATGAGATTCGCAATGAACTCTGCCATCCAGGAAACCACGGGAGTAACTCCAGCAGAACTGCAGATTGGAAGAAAACTGCATGGACCGATGGATAAAATACTTCATGGTCAGAATCTTATCCCCGATAATACTACTTATGATGTGGTTTGTCACATACAACAACTGAAGTCACAAGTCCAAGAGAATTGCAGAAAAGCACAACAACGCCAACTCAGAAACTACAACAAAAAGAGAAGAGAGGCCAGTTTCAAAAATAAAGACAGAGTATGGTTGCGCAATTTCCCTCAGTCCAGTGCACAGCACAAGTTCAGTGCCAAGCTGGCACCAAAATGGAAAGGACCTTATCGAGTTTTAAAACAACTGGGACCTTTAAATTATCGTATAGCGTTAGAGGAAACTGGAGAAGATGTTCGCACAGCACATGTGTGTAATCTTAAAATGTGTTTCCCAACAGCTGAGGAGTTGGACGAGCAAGAAAAAAAACGACTTCGGGAATTGTTTCAAGAAACTTCTGATGAGGAGGAATTTCTAGGATTTTGATTATTTTTCTTTTAACAACCATGGGTTGTTTTGTCAAGGGGGGGAGAATGTGACAATACAGAACTTTCTGTACTGCCCCTCGTTGTTTACTTCCTTCGTCACTGCCTTTTAAATAATGAGTTCATCACCATTGGATGCGAGGACTAATTACGATGGGGTGAAATTATATAAAAGAGGTTTTTTTTTGATGAAGAGAGAGTTCTGACCTCCAGAGTGGGAGTGGTGTTAGCGTCACCAAGTTGCGGGTGTGGCTCTGTCTGGGCGTTTGTCTGAGGAAGCTGAGGAAGAGATGCGGGTGATGCTCACGTTGACTGGTCTTACGTCCACCGTACAAGTTACCGGGTAGTTGCCGACATACCAGTCCTTTTTGTTGTCGTGCTGCCAAGTAACCGGTATCGGTGTGTGAGTTGGGACATCTTTGAAAACGGCTGCCTATATCACTTCTCCTGTCCGTGCTGCCAAGTCACCTGCCAGCCAGTGAACTGCTGACGTGGAACCTCTAAAACCACTGTACTGCAAGCTGCTTGGGTCAGTTTCACGCATACTCACACATAACTCATCATACTCATCACCTAACTTACACTTATTTTCATTTAATTCTATTTGAGAAAATCTAAAGTATTGTTTGTTTGTTTGTTTCTTGGTTTATTTGTTTTTATTTTTTGAGGAAAATTTTTGTTTTGTGTTAATTAAATTGATCGTGGGATATTGACTTTATATTTTGTTGTTGCTTGTCGTTAAACTTGCCATTTAAATTAGTTCATTAAATCTTTCTAAGTTGAATCCTATTTTCCTGTTCTTTTTTTTTTGTGTGTGTGTTTCATTATTACTCTTTTGTCTGTAACGGATGGTTTGTTTAAGTTTTGTTTTTGCTATCCGGGGTAATTAATTGTGTAATTTTGGCAAGTTATAAACTTGTCTGGCGCCCGAAATTATATGTAAAACTCGTTAATATATATTCATTCATTCATATACATTTTTTTTTTTTTGCCCGAGGTTGACGGTGTTAGAGGGAGATATTACCAAACGCTCCAGCACAACAGCGCCATTGTGGTCAAGTGGTCAGCGCGCTGCGTTACGACGCTGCCGACCCGGGTTCGATCCTCACCTGAGTAGTGTTTTTTTTTTTTTTTTTTTTTGGTCAAGACATATACTGTTGGGTTAATTATATAGGTCTACATGTTTATTTATTTTTTTGTGTGTGACCACCGTTACAATACACACACACACACACACACACTGGCCACTTTATTAGGTACACCTGTCCAACTGCTAGTTAACACAAATTTCTAACAGACGAATTTCTACAGACGATCTGCTGCAGTTCAAACCGAGCATCAGAATGCTGAAGAAAGGTGATTTAAGTGACTTTGAACGTGGCATGGTTGTCGGTGCCAGACCGGCTGGTCTGAGTATTTCACAAACTGTTGATCTACTGGGATTTTCATGCACAACCATCTCTAGGGTTTACAGAGAATAATCCAAAAAAGAGAAAATATCCAGTGAGCAGCAGGAGAATGACCAGACTGGTTCGAGCTGATAGAAATGCAACAGTAATTCAAATAACCACTCGTTACTACCGAGGTATGCAGAAGAGCATCTCTGAATGCACAATGCGTCGAATCATGAGGCAGATGGGCTACAGCAGCAGATGACCACACAAGGTGCCACTCCTGTCAGCTAAAAACAGGAAACTGAGGCTACAATTCGCACAGGTTCACCAAAATTGGACAATAGAAGATTGGAAAAATGAGTCTTGATTTCTGCTGCTACATTTGTATGGTAAAGTCAAAATTTGGTGTCAACAACATGAAAGCATGGATCCATCCGGCCTTGTATCAATGGTTTGGGCCCATTAGTACCAATAGACCAATCAACGCCAAAGCCTACCTGAGTATTTTTTCTGACCATGTCCATCTTCTGACTTCCAGAAGGCTAACGCGCCATGTCATAAAGCGTGAATCATCTCAGACTGGTTTCTTGAACATGACAATGAGTTCACTGTACTCAAATCCAACAGAACACCTTTGGCATGTGGTGGAATGGGAGATTAGCATCATGGATGTGCAGCTGACAAATCTGCAGCAACTGCGTGATGCTATCATGTCAATATGGACCAAAATCTTTGAGGAATATTTCCAGTACCATGAAGGATTAAGGCAGTTCTGAAGAGCAGAGCAGACTTGTGATCATTCAGGATTACGACCCTGAGTTGATACATATACAGTAACACATGTCAGTGACTAAGATCAAGGGTAATGAGTACAAGAAACTAATGCTATAAAGACTAATGTTTGAAAATTATTGTATGAAAACAAATGCTTATAATGTTAATTTTCTAAATTAGCAACACACCAACTCATCGCAGATGGTCCGCAATGACTTGGCAGTCTCACATCACAAGCAATTTCCCCCACAGATGCAATGACTTGAGCCTTTCTCTATTTTCCATATGAATCTTCAGGTCAGGGCAAAATCCATGACTGTTCAGCCTCCTCTGATGATGGCAATCAGTCAATATGGAGAGACACATCCAATACTGCCCAGCTGCTCTTCAGAGACAGGTCAGCTGTTAATACAATTCCCCTCGCTGGTTCAACACAGATAAAGCAGGAGGCACAGAAAACAAAGGCAATGAATGTAGTTTTCTTTTTTCACAGGAAGTGTTTTATGGTTCTCTTGCTTTTTCTCCCATTGGGTGTTTCGGCTGTTGAGCTAAAGCGCAAGAGAATAAGATAATGAGTTTTGCTGCTGGAGCTGGATAGGGAAATTAAGGTGGTTTGCATACATTTTTGTTTAAAGTGCATGAGCTTAATGTCCACTGTTCCCACACGTTTAGGGTTTCCAGCCTTCCAGTAATGATACTCT
Organism: Danio kyathit; assembly: GCA_903798195.1. Classification (NCBI taxonomy): domain Eukaryota; kingdom Metazoa; phylum Chordata; class Actinopteri; order Cypriniformes; family Danionidae; genus Danio; species Danio kyathit. Next base: position 38,300,657 of record LR812535.1, read on the forward strand.
ATATATAAAACATAATGAATTATTGTAATTTTTTGAGGCAACTGAAATAGACTGTGCTATTGACAAAACGCACAAACTAAAAGCTGCTCTAAAGTCAATCAAGTCAAAATGGCCGCCGCCATGTCATCCAGGTGAATGCTGCACACTGGTGGTGGCCAGATCAGTCTGAACAATAATACATTTACAAATTTCCAATTTGTAAATTGAGAACATGATTAGGAAATACACAAATCCAATTCTGAATTCAAAACACGATTCATAAATAAACAAATTCAATTTGTAAATTCAAAACACGATTCATAACCACACAAATCCAATTTGTAAATTCAAAACACGATTCATAAATAAACAAATTCAATTTGTAAATACAAAACACGATTTCTAAACAGACAAATCCAATTCGTAAATTCAAAACACGATTTGAAAATACACAAATCCAATTCATAAATTCAAAACATGATTCATAAACACAAAAATCCAATTCGTAAATTCAGAAAACGATTAGGAAATACACAAATCCAATTCTGAATTCAAAACATGATTCATAAACACACGAATCCAATTTGTAAATTCAGAACACGATTTATAATTACACAAATCCAATTCGGAAATTCAAAACACGATTCTTAAACACAAAAATCCAATTCATAAATTCAGAACACGATTTATAATTACACAAATCCAATTCGGAAATTCAAAACACGATTTGAATATACACAAATCCAGTTCATTTGGTGAATATATAAATTGTTTTTACTTGAATTCATGAATTATTTAATTAACAAATTGGATTGTGCTGTGCATGTATGAATTTCATTTTGTAAATTTATTATTTTTTATAATTACACAATTATCATCCAACTTTTGGAGTAACTTTCTGACAACTGTCATGGAAATGACAACCACACTTTAGATACATTTTTAATGCCCTCATTTTGGACAGCAATTATTGGGGACAAATTCACTTTAACATTACAGTTTTTCCCAATTGTTTACACACATTTTCTGAAAGCATGTCTCATATTGTCAGAACTCTATACACAAATCACAAAACACACACACAATTCAAACAGTGTAATTTCTTCCCAAAATGGTATTTTGTATTCAAATGACACGCACAAACCATCACATGAATAGACATTAATAAGAACCAGTTGATCACTGATATGCTTCATGTAAAACACACTATGACCACTTCTTCTCCATTTATCATAATGACTGTAAGCCTTTTGTGTTACACTTACTACAGACAGTACATAGGCCTACAGAAGTGAATTGTAAAATTTTTCAGAATATTATTTTTATACAAAACACACAAATACACGGTACCAAATATATTTAACTGTATTTTTTCCACAAAAACAGTGTACACAGTGTTCATCCCAACCAACACAAAGTTGCACATAACGTTGTCTACATATGCCATCAACAGAAGTATTTACAGAATACAGTTACAGTAAAAAAAAAAAGTATACACACGAAAGTGTGGATTTCGGTCATAAACTTTCCATTGCCAGGCAGAAAAACAATTCCTCAATAGGACTGAGAAATGGAGAATATGAGATGAGCTCTGATTTCTAAATTGCAATTATGTGTGACAAGTGTTTACCTACAGTATGTGATGAGTTGGTATGCAAAGTAGGACAACTGACTTTACAATTTTGAATGACAGTGTGTTCCTTGTGAAAACAACAGATTTTATGCATGAAAATTGTGCCAAATGCAGAGAATTGTGTGTAGTGTTTTGAAAAAAGTGTCTTTTAAATCTGCAATTTGAGTGTAAAGCAGGAATTGTGCTTGTAGTTTAGCAGAATTGGTTCAGGGGGTTGGTGCATCAGTTACATGTTGTAGTCATTGTGTCTGAAGTATAAGTAATTGTGTGTAAACTATTGGGAAAAACTGTAATATGCTGTTCACACAAAACGGGTTGAACAACAATGGCCGCTGTTTTGCTATTAAATAATTAAATAACCCCAGCTGATACGGCATGTGAAGAGTTAACACTTGCCTTGCCACAGACTGTGAGTAAGAGAAGTTTTTCAGAGTTCAGTATTTTCGGAATGCCAAACTTCGAATGAATAACTACAGTAAGCTTTGAGCAAATGAGTAACAGGTAAGCTGAAGTGCTTGAAAACTTTCTCATAGTGGCGTGGTCACCGGATAATAGTGGCAGCTCATGAATAATTGAATTAAAGGTGAGCAGACAGGAGTTGGTCGGGCTGGTCGTGCTTTATTTTGGATTCCGACGTCACTTGGTGCTGCGACTGCGTTTAAGTTTGTCTCGCGCTGACACTTGTGAACAGCTCTTTAGGCGAAGTTGCGATTGTAATATGTAAAACCCGCGTAAAACGTTTATGTAACAGCGTGTTTATTTTTTCCACAGCTTGAAATGTAGACATGCGTTCAAACTTGCGGCTCAGAGGCTGGAGGTGCTCTTACCAGTCGACACCCAACATTAATGAGGTAAGAGAGCATTCAGAAGTCTTGTTTTGAAAGAAGTCTGTATCGAAACCTACTTTTTTATGTTTATCATAACATACATATAGGTCTACAATACATACATACATACATGATGATTGAACAGTTATGAAAGCACTGAGTGGGAAAACAACAGATTGACACAAAATGTATTTTATTTTTTATTATTTAACTTGATATAGTTTATTAATTAATGAGTTATTTGTTTGACAAATTCAAGGAGGAATAATATATACTAATGAATTTATTCAGGATCAATAAAAGTTGATGTTAACATTGAAAATGGCTTGTAAAAAAAATATATAATATGTGTCAGCTCCTCAAAATATCACACCATTTATTTATTTATTTATTTATTTATTTATTTATTTATTTAAGAGAACATAAGAGAAGTTAACTTGCATTACTGTCGGTCAAACATTTGGGGTCAGTTTTTGTTTTTTCAAGAAAATTATTCTGTTCGCTGTTAATTGTTAAATTGTTAAATATTTAAGAGTGGCGTGGTGGTGCAGTGGGTAGCACTGTCGCCTCACAGCAAGAAGGTTGCTGGTTCGAGCCTCAGCTGGGTCAGTTGGCATTTCTGTGTGGCGTTTGCATGTTCTCCCCGTGTTTCCCCCACAGTCCAAAGTCATGCGCTATAGGTAAAATTGTCCATAGTGTATGTGTGTGAATGAGAGTGTATGGGTGTTTCCCAGTGATGGGTTGCAGCTGGAGGGCATCCGCAGCATAAAACATATGCTGGATAAGTTGGCGGTTCATTCCACTGTGGCAACCCCTGATTAATAAAGGGACTTAGCCGAAAAGAAATTTAATGAATGAATGTTAATTATTTATTAAAATTTTAAATAACTGCTTTCTTATTGTATGTAGTTTCAAATGAAATTATTACTCGTCATTATTTATTTTATTGTAATTACCACTAATAGTAATAATAATAATAATAAAATAATAATAAAATAATATTAATGGTGGTTTCTGAAGGATTATGTGACTGAAGACTGGAGTAATGAAGCTGAAAATTCATCTTTAAAATTACTGGAATAAATTATTAAATTATGAACTACTTTTGAACAGTTATTTTTTAGTGCAATAATATTTCACAATTTTACTATGTGTACTGTATTTTTGATTAAATAAATGCAGCCTTGGTGAGCAGGATAAGCTTATTTTAAAACATTTAAAAATCCTAATGACCCCAAACTTTTGACCGCTAGTGTATATCTACCTTTAAGCTATGCTATAAAATTAAATGCATAATACTACTAGATTCTACTAATTCTTTGGATGACCAAAGTCATTTAAATTATGGGTCAAACATTTTTAGTGTCCTTATTACAGTGTAAGCTAAATGTACATTTAATTTCTGAGTAATATTAATATCCTGTATGTAGTCCTTGTATGGTTAGAGTTAGAATGAGGGTTTATGGTTAATTGTATGTAAGTATGCATAATTTATTTGTTATTACAATAGTAAGAATGTGGAATATGTAACAGGGACAATTTAAAATAAAGTGTTGTCAAATTTGGTAAAACAGCATGCAATATAATAAAAAACAGTCTGTTTAGGTTGATGTAATGTGCTCTGCATTGTTGTTAATTGTTCATCATTTCAATCTGGAGGTAAAATTTAGTAGCAGTTTTGCACAGTTTTCTCTTTTCTGATAGTAAACTAGAAGGTTGGCTATTGTTATGGAAAACATTTTTAGTATTATATTTACAAATAATATTTTTTTATCTAATGCATCAGAATAATTTGTTGGTAATGATTTTCTTTACCATTTCTTTTTTTTTTTTGATGTCTTCTCTTTTTTGTAAATATTCCATGTTTACCTGTTAATTGACAGTAAATGTGCAATGTTTAATTATCATTAAACTGTACATGTGCTTATCAGTTGTTGTAAATGTGCAGAATTCTTTGCACTATTCCTGGTTGTCACTGATACTATTACTATCCCATGGTTTTATCAAAAAACAACACTAATGTCCAACATGTTGTGCCTGTCTTTTCGCCTCAGGGTGAAATTCATATTTATGGATGGGGTAATAAAAGACCAAAAAACATCACAGTTGTATTCACAGCACCTTCAGAGGTGGATTGTAGCCTGAAGACACTTTTTACATTGCATGTGAGGATGTTACTGTTTTAAATTAAGGCAATGTTCCCAGGTTAAATAAAATATAATCTCAAGATAATACATGCTCTTGATTACTATTAGTAGTGACGGTGCTTTTTTGCTCCATTTACACAATGATTTATCTCAAAAACTTCCTTGCATTTCTATGCTGAATATAAGTGATGTCATACTTAATATGAATGGATATTGGCATGTTGAAACCAATAAAGTCAAAAATTCTTGACAACAAACCAGGGCTGCATTTCCCAAAAGCATAGTAATCTTAAGCAGATTGTAAAAATGATTGTGCGACTGATCTTAATGTTAGGGCCTGTTTCCCAAAAGTATCATAACTGAAGTAGCACTTGAAAACTGCATTTCGTTGCACTTGAAGACCTACAAGTACTCTGGAGTAATCATTAAAGCACTATGTGCATTGTAAGAAGACCTAGTTATGAGGACAATTGGCAGATTACACCTCTAACTTTATTAGGTGCAGTCCCAATGCAGAAATCTTATATTTGACCATATATAGTTAGGTCCATAAATAGTTCAATAGGACATCTACACAATTCTAACATGTTTGGCTCTATACACCAACACAATCACAGTGTTTCTTCTAGGATTTTTTCCAGCAGTGGCGGCAGGACTTTTTTTTACACAGATCTGCCAACTATTTCAAAGACAAATATTACACGCAGTATAACAAGTCGAGATAGCATTCATGTAATACGAGCATGCGAATCTCTTTGCTTGCGCGCCGATTTCCTCTGTTCGAGCACAGAACTTCTTGCACGCACTCAAATTTACACGTTCAAGTGCAGATCTTCTTGTGCGCTCTCCAGTAAGCGCTGCTAAAGCGCGATTTAGTGCGTTTTGTGCGTTTTCCGACATTAACGCGTCCTGAAGTAAAGTGAAACGGCATTAAACTCCAACAAGATAAAGTCATTGTATGCAAAGCCATTGACCTTTATCAATAAAGTATACTTATGGAAACTGTGTTCATCTTAACTGAAAGCTACGCGGTGTTTGCTAGACTCACGCACCTGTCAGTCAGTCTGTCAGAGAGTCAGTCAGCATGTCACCTTGAACAAATAGCGCACAGCACTACTACGGTTACAGAAAAGTTTGCGCGGTTTACCTCTAATATGTTTTGGTGCGATTATAATCCACTATAAAAAACACGACTAAATGTTTTAAATAAGAAGCTGTAATGTAGCCGTTGCGGGATGAATTTTGGCGTGGCGGCCTGCCACGGATGAATGAATGTAGCGGAAACCTTGCAATCAATTTAAAATGAAACGAACAAGATGTGCTTTAACTGCAGATTGTCAGCTTTAATTTGAGGGTATTGTTGGATATACATCCAAATCAGGTGAACACTGTGGGAATTACAACAGTTTGCATATGTGCCTCCCACTTGTTAAGGGTCCAAAAGTAATTGGACAGAATAATAATCATAAATCAAACTTTCACTTTTTAATACTTGGTTACAAATCCTTTGCAGTCAATTACAACCTGAAGCCTGGAATGCATAGACATCACTAGATGCTGGGTTTCATTGCTGGTGGTGATCTGCCAGGCCTCTACAGCAACTGTCTTCAGTTCCAGCTTGTTCTAGGGGCATTTTCCCTTCAGTTTTGTCTTCAGCAAGTAAAATGCATGCTTAATCAGATTCAGGTCAGGTGATTGACTTGGCCATTGTATAACATTTCACTTCATTCCCTTCAAAAACTCTTTGGTTGCATTTGCAGTATGCTTTTTTTTCTCCACCTGCACTGTGAAGCACTGTCCAATGAGTTCTGAATCATTTGGCTGAATATGAGCAGAAAATATTGCCTGAAACACTTAAGAACTCATTCAAGATGAGCCAAGATACATCATTATTGGGAAACCTGTCCCAGTTCATATACTAGTGTAAATAAGATATTAATTAATTAATCTAAATTAAATGATTTTCCCAACTCTAGATAAATCTATTATATTTAGCCAATAATTTCTTATTTCTTTAATATTTCAAAAAAGTTTTAGTCTTACACCAATGTTTTTATACTTTGCAGATAGTGGATAATGAATATTCCTGGCACCTTCACCAAAATGCTGTGACGCCATGGAGGAGTTTGAGGACCAGATGGGAGGACCCAGTGAGAGGAAGACGAACTCCCCCGTTTTTATCATTTGATGAACCATGTAGATCAGAGCACACATCTAGTCCTTTTTTATTCTTGGGTCGGACCCGCAGTGTTCCTGAAGCTCTCCATTGCTTTAGTAGGCCACCATTACAATCAAATTTCTCCTCTGTAACCATCACTGCCCGGAGTTTGTCTCCTAAAAGGGATTGTACGGCTTACTCAAGCTCAACATTTCGCCCTCTAAACATGCCTGACAGACCGCCCTCTTTCAGACCGCGCAGTGAATATAAAACTGTACACACCTTTGATGAGACTCTAGTGTCTCCTAGATGTGGTGCGGTCGCAGTGACTGTGACCGAGTGCAGCGAACAACATTGCGCTAGTAAAGACCAGGGCAGTTCCCAAACTTCACCATCCCACTACAACAGCTACACAGAGAATGAAGAGCAAACAGACTTTTCGTCCCCTTTAAAACACCATATATTTCGCTCATGTGCCCATCTGGAGCTCCTTCCACCCCAGCTGTCCAGATCCACTCTGTACATTGACAAATCCCTCTCAATCCCTCTTGGACAGACTATGTATAGATCCACTCTGTCCCTTTCCCTCAGAAAAGCATCTTTTACTCAGACCCTGGAGAAACCCAGGACAATGTTTCAGCCTAAAAGGTCCTACAGCAACTGGGACATGGCAAATGCTGGCATTGATGGAACAGAAAGGCTGTCCCAGCACCTGAAGGATGGTGGTGGTGCCTTTAGGAGTAATGCTGGCTCTGGCTCCGACATGCTGCGTTCCACTTTAACATCATTGCCATTCAGAACAAGGTGCCACTCATCTTCTGCCGCCTTCACACTGAATGGAAAGGCTAATGATGTCTTAGGGCCTCCGCAGAGCAATCTAAGAGCCAGACAGGCATTCAGCAAGCCATCAGGTACCTATATCACCTCCCTGCTCCTCAGCAGTCATGCAAATATCCATCCTCTCTCCCTTTCTCTCCCTCCCGCTCTCTTGCTGTTTCTCTTATTTATTCTGTAGCAATGCTGCAACATTACTTTCGGACACACCACGTGATATCTTAGCCAGTGCGGTTTCATTTCAACATCTCCTACTCTGGTTGCACACCTTCTGATTGGTGGCTCATGAATAGTTAATGAGATGGCCTCCCCTCAAGCTTCTCGGTGATGGCAATGCATTGTCTGAAAAACTAAAAATGGCTTTGTGAAAACAAAAGAATGCACCTGAAAAGTTTCACTCTAGGGGAGCGTTTTATTGGTGTGCAAAGCTCAAGTGGGTCAGACGAATGTCACATCAAATAGACCTGTTGACACAAATGCTCAATATAAGCGTATTCAGATATTGTTTGATATAGATGCATGGTTGGACACACAGAGATGGACAGAAATTTCATTGTAGGTAGTTTGTTATAGGGAAGGATTTTGGATTTGAATAAGGAGATTCTGTCGCCTCACAGCAAGGTTGCTGGTTCGAGTCCTGGCTGGACCTGGAGTTTGCATGTTCTCCCTGTATTTGCATGGATTTCCTCTGGGTGCTCCAGATTCCCTCACAGTCCAAAGACAAGTGGTATAAAGTAGGTGAATTGGATAAACTAAATTGGCCATAGTGTGTGAGTGTGTGTGAATGAGTGTGTATGGGTGTTTCCCAGTACTGGGTTGCGGCTGAATGGACATCTGCTGCATTAAACATATGCTGGAGAAGTTGGCAGTTTATTCCGCTGTGGTGACCTCTGAAATAGAGAATAAGCTGAAGGAAAAAGAATGAATGAATAGGGAGATTCCTAATTTTGGAATAATGAGATAGTTTTCGAATAAACCCAAATAGTGGATTGTAGCATTTTCATATTCCATTTGTGAATAAAGCCAATGAGTTAAAGAGAACAAAATGATCACTTCCTGATAAACTACACCAAATATCAAAAAGAAAAATGGAATTTGCTTTTGTAGGAGAATTCACTGTGGGCCTTTTTTTTCTTATCTAATAAATTACTTGCACCTCAGAAGACAAAGATGAAATGCGATGAACGCACAGTGGTGTTTGTAGGCTCGAGACTACTCATTGAGATCACAGATGCTCAAGACAGTTCTCAGCCTGACTTTGGCTAACGGGTTTTAGAATGACCAAAGCAACATTTCAGATGTTGTGCAATAGGGTTGGGTCGATAGACGATGCCATCGCTGATGGCTGATAGACATCACGATGCTGAGCCGGCATCGCGATTCTTCGCCCCACCATCACAGCAGCAACCCGCTCCAAAAAAATACATACTTGGGCCCCGTTTACACTAATACGTCCTAGTTTTAAAATGACATTTTTAATTTTAGCAAAAACCTCAGATACTGTTGGTTGGTTCCTGTTGGTTGTGCACCTTTTTTACCAACCAAGTTTGTCGACTCCAGAATAACGACAAAGATCATTCTGCCTATTCATGCCAGAGTCCTGCGGAAAAAGTGATTTAAAGGTGGTAATTTCTGTGTTTATTTATGATTTGGTTATGGGTAAAACTAAGACCATGTGGGTCAGGTAGTTGAAACGGTAGGCTACAAATAATTAATTCATTATGAATGAATTAATTATTCTTGAATAATTAATTTACCACCGCCTACGGTGACGATGTCATCATCCATCTCGATGTTTCACATTAGACATCGTACGGTGCCAAATTGGTCGACATTGCCCAACCCTATTGTGCAATGCGGTCAGTCTGTTGGTTGGTTTGTACATTAATGTCGTTCCATCATGTCTATTTTTGTTATCACATGATCTGTTGAAACAAAATCACATGACTTTTTATGCACATGCTGGAATTTATTCAGGTTTTACATCATAGTTTATGCATTTTTTTTTTTTTTATTGGATCAAAACGTTTATCCTGCTCAGCAGTGTGCAAAGTTTATATGAACATATTCAAAATTAATGCACACCTTTGCATTTCTGTTGAGCATCTTTTTATACAATATTCAAAAATGTGCATAAAAATATGAGGAAGGAAACATAGCTACTGTTACTGAAGTAGATCCATGGTCAGGATACTGATTTTTACAAAGGAATTTACTCTTTTACAAAGGAAGCGAGTGAGTGGGAGCTGCTGAAAAGAAAATAGTGTGAGTTTCAAATTTCTTATGTGAGATGATGCATCATTGACTCTACATTACCTTGCATCTGTTGGTGCCTATTCTGGCTCTGTATGGCTAAATACATTTCCTCACGATGAGCTGAAGGAAAACTCCCTCACTGCAGCACACTGATCTTTTGCATGTGGTTCGTGAGGCATGGAACGGTACAACTGCATGACTGGGCTCTGATGAACTAACACCAGGTACCACTGCAGTGAGGGCACACAAGGGCACTTATCCACAAGTCTTAGTTTATTTATGTGCCAATCCTTCACTGTCCTTTTGCAACCCTCTGCATCTGTCTTTTAAATCAGCCTGTCTCTTTCTCTCTCACTGATCCGGACATGCTTTAGTGAATAGGATTTTAACTTTTATTTCAGAGCCAATTGTGAATACAATGGCAGGGTCGTCTGTGATAATCAAGAGCTCAAATGGGCTCAATGAGAAACGCTTTAGAAATATATCATCATACTCGAACTTGGAGGATCAAGAGATGAAAAGAACTGGTATGACATTCATATAACTATGTTTTTCATAAAGTTTGAGGCAGTTTATCAGTAAATTACTGCAATGAAAAAAAGTGTCTAGAACTTTTCATGAAAACACTGCCTCAATACAACCAGTATTACCAAGATTACATGGAAGTGTTTGTGATTTTGTTTCTCTAAAGGTTATTTCATCCAAAATCCAATGTCTTTCTTATTTTGAACACAGAAAAATACATTGAAGAATATCCTAAATTTATATTGAAAATAAATATTGAAGAGCTATCCTTAAAGGTGCTATACAGTTTTATGCAAAAGTTTTGGCACCCCTGATAATTATCATAATTGCAAATGACAGTCTGCTGGCTTTTCAAAGCAGCAATTTCATTTGAATATATTTTATACCCTAGGGAAAAAGCAACATTTCAGTTCTGACATAACATTTTTTTAATCAACAGATGCAGTGCAATTTATATCATAACAAAAACAGACAGGTGCAAAGATTTGGGCACCCCAACAAAATAATGACATCAATCTTTTGTACAGCCACCTTTTGTTAAAAAACAGCCTGTAGACACTTCTTATAGCCAGGGATAAGTCCCCGAAGTTTTGCTGAAGACATTTTGAACCCTGAAGGCTGTTATCATCCATCCACATGGTTAATCAGCTAATCACATACCGCTGTGGCTGGAAGTTAGCAAGAATTATTTAAATTATTTATTAAATTTCCCATTAATTGTATTTTATTAACGTCTACTCCTACCTAAACCCAACCGTCACAGTAATGTAAAAACAGATCTGGATCTGGAGTCTTCTCTATTAGTATACAGTAGCTGATTAATCATGTGGATGGATGATAACAGCCTTCTGAGCCTACCAGTTGGCGCAGAAGGGCCCTACTGGCCTGTATCTATCAGCTGATAACCAATGATAATGCCCATTCAATCTAGTGATAACATTAATGCCTTAAGCGACTCTGTTTGTTGGCAAAATGCAGAAAAGGCTTTTTTTGCATCACCTTCCATTGAGCTGTTCTTTGTGAAGAGTGCTCTGGACTGTGGAACGATGTACAATGGCATTATTAGCAGCAAGATGTTCCTGGAGCTCTTTGGAGGTGGTCTGTGACCATTCTAACCATACTTCACCTTTGCCTTTCAGATATTTTTCTTGGCCTACCACATCTTTCCTTCACCAGAATTGCTTCTGTAGCCTTCCATTTTCTTACTATATTTCTTACTGTGGAGATAGAGACTTTAAACCTCTTTGACAGCTTTTTGTATCCTTCTTCTAACTCATGTTGGTGAATTATTGTAGTCATTAGGAAGTTTGAGGTTACCATGTTGCTACTTTCTGATTCACAATAAGAAGAAGCACAACTAGCAATCAGCTATCTTAAATATCATTTTTCATGATTGGTTGCACCTGTGTTAGCATTGTTAAGGTTCACTGAGTAAAGCTGCGGACACACTGGACTTTTCTCCCCATAGACTTCCATTCATACGCACGCAAATGCGTCAGACCGGAAACGCAAGTTCATGTGTCAAGTTTCGCAGTTCACTGCATTGCAAAGTTCAAGCTTGGTGAACTCTGACCTGCGAAATCGCATCATTTGACTGCGTGAAACCAATCTAAGATCAAAACAGGACCTCTCTGGACAGGAATTTAAAACATGAACCAATCGCTCGCTTTTTTAATGTCTAATCATCTTGTTTAATCCCGGCCCTTTTCGCAGCACCGTACAACAGAATCTTGCACGCACAAACTCTAGTGTGACCCCAGCATCACTCAAATCAACTTTGTGTTGTAATCAATCAGCGTTAAGTTACTACAGGTTTTGAAATCCACACAAAATAGATTGCACAGCCTTCTATTCAGTTTCAATTTAATTTTACACGTCTCAATACAGCTACACTACTAATTTCTGTCTGAAAAACATGACATTATCTAGCTTTCTCTAGAAACTGAATGGTATATTGCTGCAATCTTCTCTTATAAAGAAAGAGCACATGTAGCTACAGAGGGGTGCCCAAACTTTTGCATAAAAGTGTATGTCACATTATCAACATTTTGTTAGCAAAGAAAGGACTATTCTCTGTTATCAGTACTGTAGTCATATATGAGAAACACCACACTTTCATAAATTTAACTGCATCATGCTATTTTTTTTATTCATCTGTTTTTTTATAATTTGTTTCTAATGGGTTGTGGGTGTTTTTTTTTAAATAGGACACATGTTCTTAATTCTCTATTGATGTGTCATTCATATGTGGCATAAATGCACTTGAACACATTTTTAAACATAAATCTGAGCAATGATAATGCTGATACTTCCTCATACACACCAAAGCTTAACAAAATTGATTCAGCCAAGTCCTCATTAGAAAAAAAAATCTGCCACATTATTTCTCACATAATTTTCAAATGCACATGACAATATGTCCCATTACTGAAGCAGAATGTTATGCAGTCAGTGCTTTTTCAGTGTTTTTAAATAGTAAAAAGTGTACAGATACAGCAGTGTAATACTGACCTGCATGTCTTACACTATTTATCAGTTCTCATCGATGTGTAAGTATGTTTATAGTAAGTGTTTGTAAAGTTGTGCTGTAAGGTATTAAGCTAACATCATTGTTTATCTGTACAGGAGTCCCTCGGGTGTGTAGAAGGGCCCCCCATGAGGTCAGAACAGTTTCCCTCACTGCTGAGAAAGTCAGAAGACTTATTGAGTGGCCAGCTTCTCCTCATCCAACTAATTGTACCTGTGGGTCCAGAACTGGTCAGCAGGACACCAAACCCCAGTCGCTTAGCTTGAAGGTATGGATTTACTGAGGAAAGTATGACTTACATCAGATTTTTCTTAAGGGTTTGTTTAGAAGGAAAGCATACATCATTCTCATATCTGACTCAATTTTTTTTTCAAAGTCAGTCTAAACCACACTCATATGTAGTTTGAAATCCAATTCAATTTCTTTTTTTTTGCTAATGTTGTTTTGTTCAGATAAGATTTCACATCTCATTTGATTACTGTGGAAATTATATGGTACAAAGTAAGTGTAAAAGAGGTTTCTTTGTTTTTACTTTAGCATGTGTCCTGTTTGTGTCTTTTTTATTTAGTTTTTTTAGCAGAAAATAATGATTCAGTCATCAGTTTCTGCCATATTTACAGAAGACACCCACTAAAATGTATTTCAGCTGAACAAAAGTTTATAAAACCAAAAAGTCTAAATTAGAGCAAGAATTTATAATTCAACAAGAATATATTTTTTATATCTGTTATATTTTTATATTATATTATATTATATTATTATATTTTATATCTATCAAATTTTATGTTCAAACATTAGGCACTTCACTTGCTTTTATGCCGAGTTCAGACTGCATGATTTTAGACCGGTTTGGAGAAATCGGTGACAAATGCCTGAAATCACAAGCAAAATGGTGCTCCTTCACAAGAGTAACAATTACACGTTATGAACTATCAAAGATGCAATCTCAGAGAAATCGCCGATAAGTTGCCGACACCCGTGATATATTTGGCATGCTAAATATCTGGAGCTGTCGGCGATTCAAAATCATGCTGTGTGAAATGTGTTCTGATTGAAAATAACATTGGCAAGTAACTGCAGCAAATGAGAGAGCAGCATCCACTAGTGTGGGTATCTGCAGGCCAGCAGGAGGTTGGGGGAGAAATTAAAAGCTCTATTTTCTATCTACTGTATTTGGATCCAAAAAATGAAGGAAAAACTAGTGGAAATTTGGCAGAAGCACCCGCGTGTGTTTGACGTGTCATCTGAGCGATATCACAACCGGGTCGCTAAATCTCTTTAAACCCATGTGAGCAAAATAATTAATAATACTTAAGTTTTCTACCCCACTGAAGGCTTCTTTCTCGTTTTGTCATTATATAATAACAAAAGGGCAGCACGGTGGCGTAGTGGGTAGTGCTGTTGCCTCACAGCAAGAAGGTCGCTGGTTCGAACCTCGGCTTGGTCAGTTGGCATTTCTGTGTGGAGTTTGCATGTTCTCCCCATGTTTGTGTGAGTTTCCTCTGAGTGCTCCAGTTTCCCTCACAGTCCAAAAACATGTGGTATAGGTGAATCGGGTAGGCTAAGTTGTCCGTAGTGTATGTGTGTGAATGGGAGTGTATGGGTGTTTCCCAGTGATATGTTGCAGCTGGAAGGGCATCCGCTGCGTATAATAACAAAAAGATACACTACCTGACCTGTTTTCATGTCACTTATCACGTGTGTTTGGTTGTGAGAAGTAGTTTGTGGACTGAGACAACTCTGATTCTTCCTATTGTAAAGTCATGCAGTGTTAAACCCCCCTGTTGCTGATCTATCCTGCAATGTAAACACAGCACAGACAGAACGCTACACCAGATAGTCATGCAGTGTGAAAACATCTGTGACACGACTACTTTGAAAATCTTGCAATCTGAACTCAACATTAATATGTTTTCTAAAATATTTTTTTGAAGCAGATGCTAAAGTGCAATTTCACTTTTTTATGTTCATAAGCCGATACCTATATTTCAAGAGTTCGCACTTAGATATTGTTTGACAAATGTTAGCTGGTTTGGCATGCTGTCCCGGGAGAGAACCCTGAGCTCGGAGATAGTTGAGCCCAGGGCTCCCGCCTGGTCGATAGAGCGTATCAGGGGAGTACGAGATCAGGTGGTTCTCGAGAGCTCCCCGTGATAAGAGGAAGAAAAGAGAGGCGAAGGGGTGGATGGGGGGTTTCTTCGAAATGAAGATAAGGGAGTGATTATTCCTAGGCTACTTATAGTGAGCTTGGATCGATCTGATTGGCTAGCTAATGATTGTGGATGAGGGATCAGCCGTGGTCAATAATATCACGTGTTCCTCTTGAAATTAGTTTATAAAATTCACTTAAATTATGGATGCTATTAAAATTGTACACTTTTCTGTATATTAAAGGGTCACGAAATCCCCCTGTCTCAGTAGGTTGTTTTCACACCTCTAGTTTGAAAAATGTCAGGAAAGTGGGTGTGTCCAGCTCGGTTTAGGTGGGAGTGTCGGGGGAGGGAAATATTTTGCATAAAAATGGGAGTTTTCATTTGGGCACGCGGTGATTTTCAGAGGCAAAACAACACACAGACACAGGGGAGAAAGACAGTGACTGTGTTTACATGGACATCAGTAATCAAATTATTTGCCAAATTTTTTATTTGTCGACTGCAATTAACTGCAATTCAGCACTTTCACTTTCATTCAGGAACATTTTAGCATGCTCCCCGTGACAAACGAGATATTGGAAGCGAGGATGAACTGCTGGAGAGTGTAGTTTTAATGGAATGTTTGATACCGCACGGCGAATGGGAGAAAAAAAAACCCTCTGCATTTCTCTGTAACTTAGATGCACTCGGTAGGTAACATATCATCAGAAAGCTGTGTGTTTAAACTATTCTGTCACAAAATGCGGCGAAAATCCTACACGACGGTAATACTTTGATTAAGGTGTTTACATGTTTACATTCGGAGAGCAGCATTAAGTTAAGTTAAGTTAAGTGGATCTTTCAGTCCATAATATTTTACTATAATATTGCAGTGGTATTAACATACTGTAAACATAGTAACTAAATTATTTTGGCTATAGTATGTCTTTAAACACTGAAAGAGTACTGCTGAAGATACAAACTAACTTTGTCATCTGAATAAACAAACAAAGACCACTGATCACACACACTTACCAAATCTGTAGAGACAGGACAATCAACACCAACTGGAGTCGCGTCTTTTTTAAAAGGAGACGAGTAGCAAAGCCGGATTTCAAAATTTACAGATGCGAAAGCTCTCGGGTAAAAAATGTTCCTTACTAACGCATTTCTGTCACGTGTCGCTTGCACTGTAATTCACACGTGAGTCCAGCTGCACTCTCATAGCAGGAAAATGAAAACAAAACCTTTGTTTCAGCACATTAATAAACGCAACACTGACGACCCGTGTCTCCAAATTCTTGTTCTTCCATTTGTTTTGGCAACACAACGTGGCGTCTCTATGCTGTCTGAACACTGTAACAGGTAAAAACTTTCTTAGAAGCTATCATGCATATTAATGAAGTTGCACCGCAAACACAACAGAGCGGGCTGATTGGTTTGAGCCAAGTCTTTCTCATGAATTAATGCTGCACACTCAGAGACACTACAATGCACTCGCAGGTAAAGACAACCAGTCTACACGACGCAGCTTCAAAAATTAGTTTCAAACCGGAAGAACAAATTTGCTCAAAATAACACAAAAACAACCAATTTTCACTTTTTAGTGCAATATATGTGTCCTAATAGTGTTTATAGCAGCGTGGGACACATACAGTATATGACTGTCAACAGCTCAAAAATGTGTTTTGGTGTTTCATGACCCTTTAAAAACACTAAAAATAAAATCTGTTGTTTTATATGCTACAACTGAATTTAAGCATATTAATCTACAGCATAAAAATGGATATTGTCGATTCTGCAGATTTCAGTTAAATGTTAGTACATTTTCAGTATTTTTATAGAATAATCTTGGATGTTAGGGTGTTTTCACACTTGTCTTATTTAGTTCGGTTGATTCGCACTAGAGTTATTTTCCTTCTTGGTGCAGTTCGTTTGGGCAGGTGTGAATGTAGCAATCGCACTCTAGTGCGCACCAAAAGTGGACCAAAAAAGCGTACCGATTCGTACTTTCAAATGAACCCTAGATTGGTTCGTTTGTGGTGAGAACATGATCTGAACTAGAACAGACCCAACCTCAAAAAGTACTGCGCCTTTTTGGACCAATCCAGCTGCCGTAGTGCGATGTGCTGTGCATTATGGGATGTGGAGGAAAAATATTTTTTGACAGTGCTTTACCAACAATTTTAAACAAAGAGAGAGGGGAAAACATTACCTGATGGATCGTTGGTAATATTTCCAACCATGAAGATGACCATGTCGCACTTTAGCTAAATTAATTCACGCCTCCTTCTGAAGTGACTTGTGATGCGCCTTCGCCGTTTGCAATGCATTAAAACATTGTTCTTTTCAACTGGTTCGGACCAAAGCAATCAGTGTGGTGTGAAAAGGACCCAAAATGGCAAAAAAATGCTACAATGTTGCCCTTGGTCCGGACCAAATAAACCAAACAACAGATGTGAAAGCACCCTTAAATGATGAAAAGCTAATATAAATGTAAAAACAGGCAAAATTATCATATCAAATATATATGCCATATTAAAATACATTTAAAAAATGTCTAGTGTATATCGCAGATGCCTACTCAAAATCAAATAGAATTTTTGTCTCAAATCCTCAGTGAATCAAGTTTTACTCAAGTTTACTTTCTAACACCCAGTTGTGGAAAATCTTAAATATACACTCCAACATTTCTACCATGGAACAAACCTTGTGTTCATATCCAAATGTGTGTAGGAGGCCCTTGAGCTGTTTCGGCCAGATTTCATCTCTCGCTCTCAGAATCGGGTGCGACGCTTGGAACTGAGGGCCAGAGACAGGCGGAGCTTACAAACAGCTGAATTTATCATGGGCGTGGAGACTGTTAATCGAAGGCGGAACTGCACCAAGCCACACCCACTAAGTGGTAAGATAGTCTGTTTTCATTAGCATCCAATGCACAGTTGAAGGAGCTGCAGTACTACAGATCCATTCCTGCAGCAATGCAGGATATTCAATCAGGTATCCAGCAGGAGTAGTTCATTACTAACAATGCGTCAGTGCAGCAAATGCTTGCAAAATGTATCCAACAGTGGATATAAATGTCATCATCTTCAAAGTTTTAGGGCAGGCACACTGCAGGAAGGTATGTTATTGATGCCATCGCAGAAAGACATTGCAGTGAAATATTTGGTGCATTAGAACTTGGGAAAAATCAGAACAAACTTGAATGGATAAGCTTATAAAGCAAACAGATTCAATCAAGATCTCTAAAGACCTCTGCATGTTTCATTGTGGCCCTGTTGAGAATGAACAATGAATCTTAAAAAGTACATCAAGTACATCCTGTTGCTCCTGCAGTTTACTGATGCCCCCTATTGGCTCCACTGGGTTTCTACAAGTTACTGTAAAAATCTATTGCATGTGCAATTGCAACACTTCTTTAGTAAGCTTATAAGTGCATTAATTGGAAAATTTGATTTGCTATCAGTAAAGTCTCAGACTGACCATGATTTTCTTTGAAAATAAAAACAAAAACTGAGATTGAAGAATTAAAATGAACAGTTAAATATTATGCTCTCTAATGACCTTTCCATTTAGCTTTTATCCTTTATTCTCCTGCTGAATGTGTTTTCTAGATAACCTTTTCAAACCCAGGGACAGAGCCATTTCAGGCAAGGAGATGCAATGGAGATCCAGACGGTGAGTTTTTGCATACACACATTTGCAATATCACACACACACTTATCAGCGCAAGAACACAATATGACCCCTTTCTGATAAGAACAGTGTTTGCTTATCTTTCTGCTGGAATGAAAGCCCCCAGATTAGATTAAATATAGTGGATAAAAGTATCTATTGACATACGTATATTAAGATATTTATTTGTGTTGCTGTATGTTTGGGTAAAGTGATGGATCACTTTCTTCTCAAGCTGTTTTCATGTCATTATGTGTCCATCATCCTCAGTTTGTGCTTGCAGGATTTACAACAAACTCCCTGAGGTGACCAAGAAGAAAGAGGAAGAAAGGAAGCGGCTGGTGACTGAAACCAACAGGCTAAGGGCAGAGGTCTTCAAAAAGGTAAACTTTAGAGGGATAGTTCACGCAAAAAATAAAAAATAAAGAAAATGTTATAATTTACTCACACTATAGGTATTTTTTTTCTTTAGTGAAACACTTTACACATCATAGTTCTTGGGAGATAATAAAATGTCTAGGCCCTGGGTTAATGGTAATAATGTTGTAAATAATGTTACGGTTCTACGGTTTCTGGTCACTCCAAACCAGAATTTCAGCCTAATATTGTCTTTGATGTTAAGCTGAAGGAAAAACTCACATGCATATTGGATGCCCTAAGGGTGAGTAAGGCCATCTGTACATGTACATGGATAGTTTTATTGGTAAATATTCACTCATTCATTCAAAAATAAAACCCCAAAAAATTCTAACCACATGCAAATGTAAAACCATGCTATTATGTGCAGTCAACAGCATTCCAAAACCAACATGTGATGATACAACCTTAAGAATAAAGCCGTAATGGCCAATCAGAAACCTGCGAAAAGATTTAGCGACAAATATTCTGATGTCAAAAAAGGAGAAAATGGCATACATGCTGACATCATGAGGCAAAAGCTTCTGCTTCAGACTGGAGTTTCAGAAAATCTTCACCCTTGCAGGAGTGCCCAAAAAGTTTCCGTTTTAGTCACCTGATACGGCATTTGAATGTGGACAAACAGCTAAACAACATAGACAAAGCTGCAGTTTTGAATATATTCATGTTCTTGTTGAGAAGGCCTAAATCAAAAGACATGTTTATTATCTTGGTGAACTAAAACGCAAAGAAAAAAGTATTGTAATATAACAAAAGGCCTATTTTGTGTTCTAGATTTTTAGGGTTGGTTGGTTAGTTTGTTTCTTAGTTTTTTAGTTGATTAGTAAATTTAAAAAGATAAATAATGAAATATCCCCAGGTCCAGTTTTGCACATAAGACACATTTAGTTACTCTAAATTGTCTTTTCAATTTCATTAAAACAAATACATTACTGCCATGTAACAAGCAATTGTTACTCCTAAAGCACAATTTGTTTCATAAAAGTAAATTAGTGGTACCCTGTTGTGCAGAGAGCATGTCAGGTCACATATTGTGGTTTCATCAAATAAGTGTGAGATTTGACATTGTGAGGTGGTTTAGATATTATTCAAATTTGTCCAGTTAATGCCACAGGGAGCCCGAGAGCAGAGGTTGCAGCTGTGAACTCTTATAAACTCCTGTGAGCTTGGTTAAGCTCTGTATAAAGCACAGCTGTTGATTGGAGAATGATTGTAGAAGCCATTGAAGGTTGTGATGTGAGAATGTACCTTGAAAAGCTGCAAGTGAAAAGCATAATCAAACTTTTTACAGAAATGCTTCTAAGAACAGTTAAATAAAATAAGTACAGTTTCAGGACATATGAATGCAATTACGTAAGTAGGATGTAATTAAAATCAAACTCAAAAGCTTAAAAAGGATAGGAATATATGTACAGTACTGTATTTTGTAGCAATGGACCCTTTTCACAAGACTGTTATGACGCATTTAACGGTCATCATAATCTTAAATCCTTGACAGTTTTTATTATTTTGTTTTTAAAAAAACGTATGAACATTTATATGCATTTATGAATGTATTATATCATCTTTGCGTCAAATTACAAAAAACAAATGACTGTTTATGCGAGGTGTTTCTAATGCAGTGTCTATGGGGCTGAAAGGAAATTTGACTTTATTCTCTCATCTGGCTGTCGTCATCGGTCTCACACTATTTTTTTCCTTTTTTCTGAAAGTCTTGATAACACCATCATGGCATTTTTCTTTTATTATTTCAGCAAATAGGATTGTAAAAACAATATTTGTTGTACTCTCCCATTCACTGCGCTCCAAGTTTACCCAACTATGATGACTTCCGCTACTGAGAAACCCGGAAATGTGAAAAGGCTCTATATGTTTCCACTGGAATGTCTAATGATTTTAAAAATTGTTTGGTTGTTGTTGTTTTTAGTTCATTTAAGCCAGGGGTGTCCAAACTCGGTCCTGGAGGGCCGGTGTCCTGCATATTTTAGCTCCAACTTCCTTCAACACGCCTCCCTGGAAGTTTCTAGTATACCTAGAAAGAGCTTGAGTAGCTGGTTCAGGTGTGTTTAATTGGGGTTGGAACTAAAATATGCAGGACACCGGCCCTCCAGGACCGAGTGTGGACACCCCTGATTTAAGCCATTAATTGAATAGTCATCTGTTTATACTATTAATCTAATTTCTAAGAACATGTATAGAGAGCAAATGGTTTAAGTTTGAGGACTCTCAACATTGACTATGTTTGTAATTTATAACATTGACTACCAGATAACACTTGAGTACCACAGTACTAAGTAACACTGACCATGCCATCCTACTTTCCTGTTTTGAATTACTTTGACAATAAACAAGCCTTTTCCTGGGCAAGCGACTATATAATTTTAGGGTCATTCTTTACCCAATTAAAATGATTACACTCTTTAAATTTTCTTCCCAGCATAATTAATAGCATGTGGATTAGCCAGAGCAGCTGTGTTAATAAACATTTTGTCACTGACTCTGTGACTTTGCCACACATTGGATCAGAGAGAACCATGTCGGGATTCAAACTCGGGTTGACACAAAGCACACAATCACGCAGCATATCAGAGCGCTGCCCTTGAAACTCAGAATGAATTAAGATCTTTTTAAACTACTTAATTGAAATCTTTGCTTAGCTTTCTGTCTGCCATTTAGGACATTTTTGTCAATATTTTTCAAAAATATTTATATATTTTCTTAAAAACACAATGGCTTTATACAGTCTGCAGCTAAATTCTATGTTCTATGTAAAGACTATGTTCTGTGGACACATAATTCAGTAATTCATTTACAACCCCATTTTACAACTAAAGTAAGTGCCGAAAAATTCAGGAAATGACAACCACATTTACAAAAAATTCCATGCAATATCTACAGGCTGTGCTTAAAATATTTTTCTTGTGTTTGTAAGAAATCTGTTATAGGAAATTACAGGGAGTGAGGTGCATCCTGATAGTAGTTGTTATGTAGCAATAGTTGTAGTTGTTATGCTTGTTTATTACAAGAATGGTCAGGCAGGCAGAGGTCAATCACAGGAGCAAACGGGTACAGGGCAATCCAAAGTCGTGGTCAAAAAACAGGCAGCAATGAATCAAAACGATAACAGAAGGCAAGGGTCAAAACACAGCTAGGCTAAACAAGAAAAACTGCATCGTAATACTCACAGATAAACAAGTGTGTAATCAGTCCTTGAGCAGCTCCCAGTTGGTAATTAAAAGAGAACTGGAACAGGTGTGTGTGTGGTGCATGACAGGATTTGTAGTCCATATAGTGACAGAATTGTAGTCTGAGTGAAGTAAATGTTCTCTAGCGATCTATGAGGGTTAGATCGCTGTTGATCATGATAGTAGTGCACCAAGTACACTCAATAGTGCACTCAATAGCGTTGCCAGATCTTTAAAAAAAATACAAAACAAACAACTAAAATAAAATAAGAACTAACCAATAAAAAACATTAAGTCAAATAATTCATCTTGGAAATAAGTCATTTGCCACAAAAACAAATAAAACAATGATTTACACCTGCTTATTTGATTAATTCTGTACCATTAAACACAAAGATAACGTGCAAGTGGAGTTGGCAACATAAAATAAGCTCTCTGTGAATCAGCCTTCCAGTTTAGAAATAAAATTGTTAACCAAAATGACTCTCTAATAACTGTAATTTCTCTTTAGCCAAAAATAGCAGATACCAAAATGCACAAAATACATAAACAGTGTATAACATGTCAGTCAAGTGAGTCATGTTCCAAGCTCAGGGAATTCCCTTTAAATGTAAATTTTCTTGTTTCAACTGGAATTTCCCAGTGTCCATGTAGACCACGTTGTTGTTGTTCTATTTTAGGATATTATTAATAATTTAAAATGTCTTTTTTTTTTTTTTTTTTTTTTGGAAGTTTGCTCATGCCTCATAGTTGGTCTTGTTGAAAACCATTAATCTCAGTTGTGGACAGGGACGGACTTAACCATTAAGCAAGGTAAGCAGCCGCTTAGGGCACCAGGGAGTTAGGGGGCCCAGACCAATGCCAAGAATCTTATAAATTTTCTATCATATGTTGAAAAATCTGTCTATAACTGTTAAGATTATAACATTATTACTTCTTTTTAAAACCGGGGGCCCCCATGAAAAGTGGAACGTTCCTTCCATACTGCACATACAAATATTAAAATCTAATCACAAATATGGCTAATTAACATAGTCTGTAAACGTATTGTATTTGATTTTGCATTGAGAAGATAAAGGTTATACTTAAAATATATATTTTAACATGCAGTTTATTTACAAAAAACAAAAAAAACAAAAAAAGACATCGAATCTACAGTAAAACAAATATCTATAGAGAAAGAGAGTTTGAGTTTCAATGCTAGAGCCCCGTACCTGGAATTGCTTAGGGCCCCCAAATCACTAAATCCGCCCCTGGTTGTGGACTTAGTATTAAAATTTGCATTTTAAAGAACATTTTGGATACTGACAGTATGTGATTTATGTTAAAAAACAAAATGTGAAAGCAGATTCAAACAGTGTTATCCGTAGACTTGAAAACAACTATTTTAAAAGCCCGTTGGAAATTGTTTGAGGAAATGCGGAGTGAATTAACCTTGCGGACTGGCCTACAAATTGACGTCATGACTGAACAGCTCTTTTACTTTGTGCTGATGCAGTAAGAGCGAACTCTCTGAAGTGATCCTCCAGACTGACCTCTAATGACCCCCGCAAGGACAAACACACCTGAGGCTTTGGTCTCCTAATGCGATCTGTCACAACTGTCAGCCCAAGTGTACTAGCGGAGAGGAAACTTGCGCTGCTCTGTGAAAACCTTCCCTCTGGATAGAAACAGCAGGTGCTGCTTGTTGCCAGACTGTCTGATCTCACCTTGCTGAACTTTTACCTCCAAACTGAAGTATCAAGTCATATAGAAAGGCTCATGAGGCGGATTCGTGCTGAGAGTCTCAACAGTGCTTCTCGGAAATGATCATACATATTGCGACCTGACCGTTAGATTTAACCTGCTTAAAGGGATACTTTACCTGAAAATGAAAACTCTGTCATCACTTTTCATCCTTGCTCTTCCATATAAAGGCAAACAGTGATCAACCAGTAGTTCCATAAATAATCAATTGTAGAACATTATCATAAAAATGTGTTCTTATATATTTCATAAAAATTTCACTTAGTTAAGTCATCTTGTTGCATTGACTCAGTTAGAGAGGCCCTTTTATAAATTATATTTTGGTTTTAAGGGTCTCCAACAACAGACTGATATGCTAGCAAGGTCAAAAAACACGTTTATTGTCTTATAATATGCATTTATTTTTACCTAATTATCCCAGCGACTGCCATATGAATCGTTCAGCGACTCATTTGTTCCCAAAGCCCTCCTTAGCGCGAAGCTAATCTGCGCTGATTGGACAGATGACAGTCTGTAGCGATTGGTCAACAGCGTTAAGTGTGAGACAGAGTGAAATGCCCAGCACGTCTTATCAACAATATTAAAGTAGTCAGAGTGCATAGTGTATGTGTGAGCATACCTGCCAACACTCCTTTTTTTCCCGGGAGTCTCCCGTATTTCAGACCCATCTCCAGCCACCCACCCATTTTGTTATTTATCCCGGAAAACTCCCGTAATTTCAACCAGCCCCACTCCCCCGGTCCTCAGCATTTTGGTACGGTCTGTGAAACCACCAGGTCGCCAACATTGGTATAGAATCCAATCGCAGTGGCCGCCCGAAACACGCTTCAAAGTAGTTAACTTACTAACACCACAGTGGTGTTTCAACGTGTCTTTAGACGCGATATGAGAATATAAAGAGTTAACCAGATACCGTACAAGCGGTTACAAGTAACAAAACACAATTAAATGCATAATTTGCAAGCTAGAGAAAAAAAGAAGGCAACCATTTTAATCGCACTTACTTACACTTGTGAAATGGAGGAAGAAACTGATCCATGAGCTGTGTACTGATAAAGTTCCTGTCGAGCTCTGTCAAAGTCTCATACATTAGTAGTCTTTTCTGATCCTTCCTTTAACAAACGTCTGACGAATCTCCCGTTGTAAGCGTGTAGATTGCAGAAGCATGCAAAAAATGACGGGAACAGCACAGGCTGGGCTATAATGCTGAGGTGTTTTTGCAAAAATAAACCTCAACCACTGACTCTTCACAGTTTCATCTTTGGGTAGAAAAAATAACACTAACTTTCCCTCACACTTCCAATATTATCCAGCTGAGCACAGCGTCCTCATGACTTGATTCAACTGGGATCTGTTTGTCTTCTTCTTCTTCTTTGCTACTGTGTTAGTGGGCGGGACCGCATGTTTAAATTTTTTTCCAGGTTTGCACGCACAACAATTGGGCAGAGCTTATGTTTTGTATCGCCGTCACGCCGAAATGGCTAAAGGCTCATTATCAAGACGATTCATTTGAAGCACTATGAGTCGACTCTTTTATAGATGAATCAATAGTTTTAAACACAGTCCACTTTCAGATTTAAGCCTTACCTGGATATTTCACTTCACTTAGAGCTGTGTTACACACTACATGGAAGGTCATTTTCAAAAACCCATAATAGGGGCTCTTTAAGTTGTATTGACTTAATTCTTTAAGTTTTCCCAACTTAAAATATTTAATTGACAGAGTTAGATAATTGACCCACCTACTTATTTCAAGTTAACTGGACTTGCAAAGTTTAATAGGTACAAAATAGTTTTAATAGGTAAACTTGCATTAACAAGTTAGCAGAACTTGCCAAGTTTAGTTTAAATACACTAACTTACATTTTCAAGTTCACCAAACTTAATCTAGCAGATTTTCTCGATTAGAAACAGAACAGACAATGAAATGCATTACACATTTTATTAAAGGTCTTTACTCTCAATTTAGCAGTTACACATAATGTACTTACAATATAATAGTCTTTACAAAGTATTTTTTGTTTAAATATTTGTTTACTGTATGCATATAACAGGATATAATTGGTAAACTCTTACCTAGTACGTCAGTTTTTCTATGGGAATGTGCTGCAACCTTTAGAATAAGAAAATGGCATTTATGTGAATTTTTGTAAATATTATTTCTTAAATATTAGTCTACTGTAAACATACAAAAAAAAGAGATGTTTAATAAAATCTCACCTGTTGTAAGTCAATCTGGCCTCTGGGAATGTGCTGCAACCTTTAGAATGAGAAAATCAAATTTGGGTAAATTATTATAAATATTTGTTCTTAAATAATTGACTACTGGTTGAAAAATATTCCATGTGTCTGACTTCTTCTGGTGTTTAACTGGCAGTTGGCAAGCTGACTTAATGGTGCATAGTCTGCCTCCTGCTGGATTGGAAGTATGGGTCGCAACTTAAAGGATGCTGGTTCAGCATGTTTTTCATTTGAGTCGACACACGCTCTATTACAGACTAGTTGATACAGTGAAAACTTAATTTTGAAAAAACTAAAATGCAGAATAATTTTTTACAGTGTGTACACTGTTATTTACCAACATTAACTTGCAATATTCAAAGCTTGGGTCCTGCATTTTAAAGTTATATAAGTTTGCAAAATGAACATTACATTAAATAAATAAAATATTACATTAAATAGAACAAATGAGTACTTACTCATTATTTGCAGTCAACAAAGTCCATCCCTAGACTTTTTCTGGCTCCTGGAATGATCAGCACCACGTGCAACAAAATGATGACTGTCCTAATTTTGTTAAAGGTGTACGTAATCATGATGCATTCTGATAGAACCTATGTTTTGTTGTTATATGAACACGTTATTTTAAGTTTTCCATTTCCCTTTAAGTTGAGGTTGTGTACTGAGGCACTGCAAGTTGATAGGACGTGTTTTGACTTTTTCACCTGACAAAAACTCAGAATAATTTTTTACAGAGTAGTATTTCTGTTATTTTTAAGATTATTTGCAAGCTATTTTTTATTTTATTTATGTTTAGTTATTTTTTTATGAATCATAAAGTAAATCATAATTAGTAATTAGATCATAATAAGATCAGAATTTTTTAAAGATCATAAGTAGTGAACAATACTTGTGCAGCATACTTCTGTAATCATACTTTAGCCAAAAATACATTTAAATCATTATTCACTGATAAGATTGACATGCACCCTAGTCCTAAAATTCTTAACAATGTTTATTTCACAAACTGCACTAAATTAGTTTTTTTTTTGCTTGCTATATAGACATGTAACAGTTTATATAGCAAGCACAGAAACTAATTTAGTGCAATTTGTGAAATAAACTTTATTAACTAGCTCAGAAGAAAATTTGTGAATAATACCAAAGCTACTGTATAACCCAAAAGATCTAAATAATCCACACAAGTTATATGTTCCACTTTTATGATTATTATCTTTATACAGTAGAAGTTTGAAGTCCAATTGATCTTTGACCTTCTTTTTATTTACAAGTAATAGCTTAAGAAAGACCCACTCCTTTACTACTTTGTGTTTTATATAGGAAAACTATTTGACGGTGAGGTAACAAAAGCATAATTTTTCTCCAGTAAGTTATTTCTGAATTAAAGATATCAATTGCACTGCCCCTGTCTTCCAGCAGAGGCCAGTGCAGTTCTTCAAATAACTCTGTCTATTGAACAACTGTTTGATATCCAGGACCAATATTTATCATGGATCTGAGAAATACTCATAAGAATAGTGGTGAGAATTGAAGAGTATTTATTTATTTGTTTATTTGGCCGGGACAGATGTTAAAATTGTCAACCTAAAAAACTATACAAAAATGATACAATCAATCAACCATAGTTAAGAAGCACTAAAATAGACATAGTTATGTAGATCTTAATAAAAAATGTATATGTACAAAAACACCAACATTATGTAACAGAGATAAGAATAGTTCAAACACATTTAAAAAACAAATCATTAAGATGGCAGGCACAAGTGGTAACATGCTGGGTAGGTTCATGCTAATAAGAATGATGACACATCTGATGCTCTATAAACCAGATTTTTTAAATGTTTTTTGAACATATTAAAAGAGGTACACAAATTCTTGGCACAAAGCTGCACTTAGAAGTTACTTGTTGTGCATCTCAGTTGTAATTTAAGTGAAGAGTAGGAGTAAATCTTTAATGGTGATAAAGTCTTAAAGGTGATTCTGGATAGATCACAACCTACTGTAGGCATGGATCAGTAAGTGAGCAGAACTCTATAGCACCATCGAGAGGCCTCTCGAGCTGTCTTAAATAACTGGGAGATTGCGAGTGATCCTTAGCTTTAACAAATGTGATAATAAACTTAATAATAATATATAACTATAAATAGATAATACTTTTATACTTAATTTTGAAAGTAGAAGTACATTTCTTGAATTCTCAGCCCTTAAGTCTTGAGAAGCTTGATAATTAAAGGCCCTGATTAATTTCATTCAGCAGTGATTTATTCATGCATTCCTTTTACTCTTTTCTATGACAGACACAACCCTGATACTCACGGGATGCTTGTGATACAGGAAAGCTTTGTGTCAACAGTAATTTCCCTGATTTTGAGGTTAAGTTTGTTGATTTCCACAACACGACAGCTTTCATTGCTGTTTTGGGTGTATTTGCTAACAGGCTAATCCCTATTTTAGTAATGATATTAAGGACATTAATAGTGTAGATACATTAAAGCAGGGGTGTACTAACTCGGTCCTGGAGGGCCGGTGTCCTGCATAGTTTAGCTCCAACTTTCTTCAACACGCCTCCCTGGAAGTTTGTAGTATACCTTGAAAGAGCTTGACTAGCTGGTTCAGGTGTGTTTAATTGGGGTTGGAACTAAAATATGCAGGACACCGGCCCTCCAGGACCGAGTTTGGACACCCCTGCATTAAAGGGATAGTTCACCCCTGCATTAAAGGGATATTCTCCCTCATGTAGTTTTAAATCTTTATGATTTCTCTTCTGTTGAACATAAAAGGAGATATATTGAATAATGCTGATTGCTGGGATCCATCGAATTCCATAGTAAGAAAAAAGGCCCCAATTTATATTATGCAGCCTTTACTACTATGTACTTGCATCAAAAAAAATAAATACAATGTACTTACAATACTATGTTCATAGTATATTCAAGAACACTTTTGGTGCTTTTGAGGTGGGATACGGGTAGGGTTAGGGTTAGTGCTATGGGTAGGTTTAAGGGTAAAGTAGGTTAAAGTGTAATTACAGAAATTAATTTCAGATGTAATTAATTTGCATGTATTTAATAAATCATAAGTGCTTGCAAAAACAAGTATTTATATAACAAGTGCATTGTAACAAATTATTAATTTCAGTGTAAGTACATGTTAGTTTCTATAAAGTGAGACCGAAAAAATATATACTATGGAAGTCAAGGAAGTACTTCGGGGAACAAGGGGTACTGTACATCCATAACCAAGATGTTTCCCTTTCAGTCAGTCACCCTGAGTTATGTCAGAATGACAGATTGGGGAAATCTATGTAAAGTGCCACACCAGATAAATCTGTTACACGTTTGGGGCGATGAATGCAAAGCGGGTAGTGAGAGTGCACAAGCAGCACCAAAGGCTCAACCATTCAACATCCCCAGGGCCTTATTGCCAGATTATGGGAGCATTTAGAATTTAGAGGGGTCGCAATCAGTTTTTAACTAAAATGAGGCTATGGGTTTTAGTAATACAACAGTACTGTATGTTGGGAAAGCATTTTAGTCACTGCGGAGGCCACTCGCTACACAAATGGGGAGACTCTGTGACAATATGTGCATATTGACTATAGTCCTATCCAGGGGGAGCACTACATATGAGTAAGATGGTTTAGGGATTACACTGGTTTGCTATGGAGGGCAATACTGTTGGTATACTGTAAATTAATGCCATATAGGTGGTTCATTGGAATAAAATCAGTTAATTCAGACATTACCACACATTTTCTTTCACATGCTTTCTATGAACAATAGAAAGTCATACATTTTAGAACAAAATAAATAGGCACAAATACCTGATAAACCAGAACCAGAAGTCATGTAATATTGAGTTGGGGGTGGGGTTTAATTTTGTGCTTTTCTTCTAATCTTTTACTTACAGCAAACTAATGGCTGGATTGGTTAATAATATGTCTAAGCATATTTTGCCCAAGCCATCAATCTGACATCATCAAAGACTGATGCTCCAGAGCATAAGCAAATTGATGTTGCCAAAAGCAAATGTTTTTTTTAAATATATATATATATACTTGCTTTGATTATTTGATCATTTCAAGAAAAAAAATTGTGCTAACAAAATAAACATCATAAGTTTTGACTTTATGCAGACTTTAAGAAGTAAAACACACAATTTCATGCCAAACATTTGTTTCTCGTAAAAAAATTGTATTAAATAAAAAATATTTCTAATCAATACC
The DNA here is from genome assembly GCA_903798195.1 of Danio kyathit. NCBI lineage: Eukaryota > Metazoa > Chordata > Actinopteri > Cypriniformes > Danionidae > Danio > Danio kyathit. The sequence goes on from LR812535.1 coordinate 38,331,167, forward strand.
AGAGGATTAGCTATCCAGAGAGCATGCATTAAAGATAGCCAAGAACAAGAGAGCCAAGCAGAAATACAATTAATAAATGGGAAACAGCATGATGGAGCACAGATAGCAGGTTATCATTGCTCCCGGGGGACATCACCACCCAGGGGGACAGGTGGGGAGAATTCTGGGTAATCGGTAGATTACACAGTCACTTCCCCCTCATTTCTCCAGCACTTGACCTGAGTGTGCTCTGTAGACGAGTCTGCTCGGATGGTTGCAGTTCTGCTAAAAGTTTCCTCTCCTGTTTCTCCACAGAAACTTCTGGATCAGATTCTTCAAAGACATGGTGACTGAGGGAAGTGCCTGTTCACAAGATTCGTATCCCCGCGCTCTTCTTGCCTAAGGCGAAGTACTGAAGACGAGCAAAACCTTTGCAGCTCTCTCCTGAGAGCAGAGCTTGGCTTTCTGATGCATTGTTCTAAATATAAAACACTTTTTACTGGACCTGCATAAGGTGAATCCACATGATGAATGGATGCTGTGTGGTTGAACAGCTTGATAGTATAGTATAAAGCCACTTACTGTAGTGTAAGACTCTAGACCAGGGGTGTATTTAGCAAAGCAATAATGTATCTTCCGGTTTAGCTATCTTAGTGTGACACATTGTTGGATAAATGAACTAATGGCTGCTTTGTCGCACATGTCTCTGAACTTTTGTTAGTGATGCCATGCAAAACATGGAGTGATAACTTCTGCTCATTAATATGTCTGAGATTTAAATAATGTCATATTACATCTATAAGTAATGAACAAAGCCTAAGCCTATAGAATGAGTGCACTCACACTACGCTATCCTGACAGTGCCCAGACGCGTTTCACGGCTCGTTTGAGAAGTGTGAGTGCTCTGAATCAGGCTCAGGCACGGTTCAGTTGGCCGCCCTGGCCCGGTTGGAAGAGGTGTGCCAGAGAACGGTTCACTTGGGCTTTGGCGCGGTACACTTCCAGTGTGAGTGCAAAGCGCGCCTGAGCCCGAAACTGAAGACGAGACAGGACTTTTAAGGGACTGCTTCATATAGGTTTATTAATCATTCTTACTGTTCAATAAACGCAAACGGTCATAGTTTATTAAATACGCAAACCCCTCGCTGCACGTCAGCTGCACCTTCAGCAAACCTCATAATACCTGATATACATATATATAAAATGATATAACTAAAGAAATCACCACTTTGCTGAGCGAGAGCGCTTCTCTTTTGTTAAACTGAACAGCGCATCATCGATGACGGAAGCGTGCTCAGGCTTGGATGCATTGTGAGTGCAGGCCGTCAGGGGAGAGAGGAGGGGCACAAGCATGCTTCGACATGGTTTAAGGCAACTGTACATAGTGTGAGTACGCGCTAATGCTGTCTCTGTGGCGGTACACTGGGAAGGAGAACATAGGCCATTTTGTGATTGATTAAGAGCTGCTTCATGTGACCAACTTAGCGTTATGCTTTTCCAATGGCAAGTAATACAGTCCCTCTCATCTTCCTCAACAAGATAATCTCTGACATAACATCTTCGCTATTTGCTTTTTATTTTGGGTAACACTTTATTTTGATGGTCCATTTGAGTATTAGTAGACTGTCTGCTTAATATCTATTGACACTGACATTTAACAGTCCTTCAACAGACATTTAACTGACTATAAAAAACTTTGCAAGTACATGTCAACTTACACTAACCCTAACCCCAACCCCAACCCTAACCCCAACCTAACAGTCTACTTATAATCTAATGATAATTAGTTGCAATGTAACTTAAATTCAACAAACGGACCGTCAAAATAAAGTGTGACCTTATTTTGTTTTATTAAAGTGTTGTTTCAACACAAATTAAAAATTCTGTCATCGCTTACTCGTGCTCTGTTTCTTTCTTTATTCTGCTGAACACAAAGGAAGATATTTGGAAGAATGTTAGTAACAAATAGATTCTTCAGTGAATGGGTTTCTTCTGAAGACATTTTCTGAAACCAGAGCATTAGTAAACATGACAGAATTTTATTTTTTTAATGAAATACCGCTTTAGACAGGTTTCCCTCCATTGCTCTGTTGTATAGTTGCGGTACTAGAGCGTGTACTTGTCGAACAAAAACTGCTCTGTAATTCTCCTAACAAACAAAATATCTTCAATGATAGTTTGAATAGGCTGACACGGTGGCTCAGTGGATAGCACTGTCACCTCACAGCAGGAAGGACACTGGTTTGAGTCCCGGCTGGGTCAGTTGGCATTTCTGTGTGGATTTTGCTTGTTCTGCATGTGTTGGTGTGGGTTTACTCTGGGTGCTCCGGTTTCCCACACAGTCCAAAGACATGCGCTACAGGTGAATTGAATAAACTAAATTGTTTGCAGTTTATGTGTGTGAATGAGAGTGTATGGATGTTTACCAGTACTAGGTTGCAGCTGGAAGGGCATCCGCTGTGTAAAACATATGCTGGATGTAACCAAGGATAGGACGTTGACAACAGGATGCGGATCCACATGCAGGTTTATTTAAAGAGATGGTCAGGTAAGCAATGATCAATACAGGAGCAAACAGTCTTATGAGGGAAATCCAGAATCGTAATCAATAAAGCAGGCAGATGGTCACAAGGATGGCAGCAGACACGGAGAAACAGATAACTAGGCAAAGGTCAAAACACGGCAAAGACAAGACAAGGGAACGCTTTGTAATGAAGCTGTAAACAGGCAACAAGACTCGGCAATGGAATGAGTGTGTGTGCTGCTTATGTAGTGTGTGTAATCAGTTGTTGAGTGGCTTCAGCTGTGGGTGTAATCAGTGAAGATGTGGAACCGGTTGTGTGTGATGTCAGAGTATGTATGTATGGGGGATGTAGTCCATATGATGGTGGATTTGTAGTCCATGGGTGTTTGTGCATGTAAACCAGCGATCTAAGGGGAGAAGATCGCTGGTGATTGTGACAGAGCCCCCCCTTTAAGGAGTGGCTTCCAGACACTCCTATCATAGTTCAGGCGGGAGGTAGAGCGGAGGCGGAACAGGGGGAGGGATGGAGGGCCAGGACCATGCAGCTGAGGAGTGTCTGAAGCATGAAGCAGCCGAAGGCCCGGAGAGTGGAACTGCGGAGGGCCTGGAGCGTGGAGCTGGGGAGGGCCTGGAGCGTGGAGCTGCTTAAGGCCCGGAGAGTGGAGCTGCGGAGGGCCCGGAGCGTGGAGCTGCAGAGGGCCTGGAGCATGGAGTTGGAGCTGCGGAGGGCCTGGAGCGTGGGGCTGCGGAGGGCCTGGAGCATGGAGTTGGAGCTGCAGAGGGCCTGGAGCATGGAGTTGGAGCTGCGGAGGGCCTGGAGCATGAAGTTGGAGCTGCGGAGGGCCTGGAGCATGGAGTTGGAGCTGCGGTGGGCCTGGAGCATGGAGTTGGAGCTGCGTAAGGCCTGAAGAGTGAAGCTGCTGAAGGCCTGGAGTGTGGAGTTGCAAAAGGCCTGGAGCATGGAGCTGAAGTTGGTCTGGGGCTTAGGTTCAGCAGGCACAGGCAGTTCATATAACCCCATGGGTCTGGAGGCTTGGGTTCAGGAGACACTGGCAGTTCGTTTAACCCCAGTGGGTCTGGAGGCTTGGGTTCAGGAGGCATAGGCGGTTCATTTAACCCCAGTGGGTCAGGAGGCTTGGGTTCAAGGAGCACTGGCAGTTCATATAACCCCAGTGGGTCAGGAGGCTTGGGTTCAAGGAGCACTGGCAGTTCGTATAACCCCAGTGGGTCAAGAGGCTTAGGTTCAAGGAGCACTGGCAGTTCGTATAACCCCAGTGGGTCAGGAGGCTTAGGTTCAAGGAGCACTGGCAGTTCATATAACCCCAGTGGGTCAGGAGGCTTGGGTTCAAGGAGCACTGGCAGTTCATATAACCCCAGTGGGTCAGGAGGCTTAGGTTCAAGGAGCACTGGCAGTTCATATAACCCCAGTGGGTCAGGAGGCTTAGGTTCAAGGAGCACTGGCAGTTCATATAACCCCAGTGGGTCAGGAGGCTTAGGTTTTGGCAAGTCACACGGCTCTGGTGACTCTTGGAAATTATACGGCTTTGGCAGTCCTTCGTGGGACTGAGGTGGCGGCTCTGACCAGTCATGGAACTCAGGTGGCGGCTCTGGCCATTCGTGGAACTCAGGTGACTGCTCTGGCCTTTCGTGGGACTCAGGTGACTGCTCTGGCCTTTCGTGGGACTCAGGTGACAGCTCGGGCCTTTCGTGGGACTCAGGTGACTGCTCTGGCCTTTCGTGGGACTCAGGTGGATCTCGTACCCCTGGCCCTTCAAGGAATTCAGGAGGATCTGGCGCCCGCCCTTCGGGGAATTCAGGAGAATCTGGCGCCCGCCCTTCAGGGAATTCAAGTGGATCTGGCGCCCGCCCTTCGGGGAATTCAGGGTCATCAGATGCTCGCCATTCAAGAGATTCAGAGGTTTCTGGCGCCCGCCATTCGAGGGATTCAGAGGGTTCTGGCGCCCGCCATTCGAGGGATTCAGAGGTATCTGGCGCCCGCCATTCGAGGGATTCAGAGGTTTCTGGCGCCCGCCATTCGAGGGATTCAGAGGTTTCTGGCGCCCGCCATTCGAGGGATTCAGAGGGTTCTGGCGCCCGCCATTCGAGGGATTCAGAGGTTTCTGGCGCCCGCCATTCGGGGAATTCAGAGATACCTGGCGCCCGCCATTCAGGGAATACAAAGGGTTCTGGCGGCGTCAATGGCTCTGGCGGCGGCGACGGCGACTCTGGCGGCGGCGGCGACTCTGGCAGCTCTGGCGGCGGCGGCGACTCTGGCAGCTCTGGCGGCGGCGGCGACTCTGGCAGCTCTGGCGGCGGCGGCGACTCTGGCAGCTCTGGCGGCGGCGGCGACTCTGGCAGCTCTGGCGGCGGCGGCGACTCTGGCAGCTCTGGCGGCGGCGGCGACTCTGGCAGCTCTGGCGGCGGCGGCGACTCTGGCAGCTCTGGCGGCGGCGGCGACTCTGGCAGCTCTGGCGGCGGCGGCGACTCTGGCAGCTCTGGCGGCGGCGGCGACTCTGGCAGCTCTGGCGGCGGCGGCGGCGACTCTGGCAGTGACTGAGGATCTGGCAGCTCTGGCAGTGACTGAGGATCTGGCAGCTCTGGCAGTGACTGAGGATCTGGCAGCTCTGGCAGTGACTGAGGATCTGGCAGCTCTGGCAGTGACTGAGGATCTGGCAGCTCTGGCAGTGACTGAGGATCTGGCAGCTCTGGCAGTGACTGAGGATCTGGCAGCTCTGGCAGTGACTGAGGATCTGGCAGCTCTGGTGGTGGTGGCCGTTCTGGTGGCTCAGGTGATGGGATTTCAGGAACAGGAACTTGGACAGGAACAGACTCGGAACAGGAATCCATCTTGTGAGCTGGGGAACTGGATGCGGCCATCTTGTGAGCTGGGGAACTGGAAACAGTCATCTTGTGAACTGGGGAACTGGAGACAGTCATTTTGTGAGCTGGAGAACTGGAGATAGCTATCTTGTGAGCTGGAAGACTGGAGGCGGCCATTTTGTGAACTGGGGAACTGGAAGCGGCCATTTTGTTAGCTGGAGGACTGGAGGTGGCCATCTTGTTAGCTGGAGGACTGGAAGTGGCCATTTTGTCACCTGGAGGACTGGAGGTGGCCATTTTGTGAACTGGGGAACTGGAAGCGGCCATTTTGTTAGCTGGAGGACTGGATGTGGCCATCTTGTTAGCTGGAGGACTGGAAGTGGCCATTTTGTCACCTGGAGGACTGGAGGTGGCCATTTTGTGACACGGAGAACTGGAGACAGCCATCTTGTGAGCTGGAGGACTGAAGGCGGCCATTTTGTTAACTGGCTGTGGTCTAGGCTGGTGAACAGGGGACAGGAGTATAGGAGATGTCAACATGATTGTGTTATTGGAGGGAACAGCAAGTCCCGTTGCCGGCGGGTCTTGCTGTCTATTGCCCCCCCCCAAAAAACATTTAGGAGTTTCCTCCACCTCGCCCACGGTGAAGGGGGACCCACTGAGTCTTAGTGCAAAGTCAATATAAAATTCTAGTGTCCAATGGGGTTCAGGAAATGGGATGTATGAATAAAGGGGCTCAGAAAGTCCTCCACGAAAGAAAATCTTTAGGCATGATTCGTTCAAAGATGTTAAATGAGCTACCTGGATAAAGTCCTCCACATACTCCTCAATTGACCTGGCTTCCTGACGGAGACGCATGATCTGAATTCCTGCTGGATCCATGTTGTGGCCGAGTCTTCTGTAACCAAGGATAGGACGTTGACAACAGGATGCGGATCCACATGCAGGTTTATTTAAAGAGATGGTCAGGTAAGCAATGATCAATACAGGAGCAAACAGTCTTATGAGGGAAATCCAGAATCGTAATCAATAAAGCAGGCAGATGGTCACAAGGATGGCAGCAGACACGGAGAAACAGATAACTAGGCAAAGGTCAAAACACGGCAAAGACAAGACAAGGGAACGCTTTGTAATGAAGCTGTAAACAGGCAACAAGACTCGGCAATGGAATGAGTGTGTGTGCTGCTTATGTAGTGTGTGTAATCAGTTGTTGAGTGGCTTCAGCTGTGGGTGTAATCAGTGAAGATGTGGAACCGGTTGTGTGTGATGTCAGAGTATGTATGTATGGGGGATGTAGTCCATATGATGGTGGATTTGTAGTCCATGGGTGTTTGTGCATGTAAACCAGCGATCTAAGGGGAGAAGATCGCTGGTGATTGTGACACTGGATAAGTTGGCAGTTCATTCCGTTGGCTTGACTGATCCAAGCCTGACAAGTCTAAAGTCAAAATTACATCTGTTTTATGAAAGACATGCTTAAGCAATAATAAAACAGTATTTTGTGTCAGAAATACACTTTTTATTATTTTATTATGTTCATTATAAAATAGCAGTCATGAGATTAAAAGTAAAGGCTGTGTATTAAATTCATTTATGTTATAAATAATAATTATTTTCTTAAACAGACTGGTCATTTTGCTTTGAAAGACCTCAATATCATCCCAGGTGTTCTTTTTGCGTTACCTGACTCACAAAGTGATGGTAAGAACAGCAGTTTGAGCTAAAAATCGTCTTTAATATTTATATTAAAGAAATAAATCACAGATGTCTTGTATTAACAGCATTTATTAATTTTTGGGTGAACTGTCCCTGTAAAAGACTGTTCATTGAGTAACATCCACTACCATGTTATGTCTTCAAATGCATTAAATCTGTAAAATATGAATTTTTCATTGATTATGTCAGGTTTTGCCTGAATGATCTGCCTTCCATCATCGTTTTGAAAAAGTTGTGCAATCTGAGCACTCCTTATGTTATAAAAATGTCACTCACACAAACAAATGAGTCTGAAAAAAAGTTTATTTTTCAATGTGTGTTCAGTATTGTGACTCTTAGAGAGGCATAGTCATCATTTACTCTAAACATCACCAGTTATTGTTTTTTGTCTTTATGCGTGTTTGATATAATACAGTTACAGAGTATAAAGTTTATTTTTCAATGTGTGTTCGGTATTGTGACTTTTTGAGAGGCCTTGTCGTCATTTACTCTACAAACACCACCAGTTATTGTTTTTTGTCTCGATGCATGTTTGATCAAAATTGCCATATTTATTTAAAATTATCTAAATATTTTTCTCCAGTGGAAAAGGATTGACCTTATCATGAGGATGTTTAAGCACGGTTAAAGGGATTTAGCACCAGTAGATAACCACAAAGCACATTGTGAATATTTATGAAGTAAAGCTTGTACTAACAGCAATTTTGTTCTTAAAGGTCATCAACGATAGTCTTATTTGGAGATGAAGAGCAGCATTGTCATCTGAAACTGCTTTTATTCAAATTCAGTATGCAGTTCCCAATATAAAATGTGAACACTATGTTCTTATTCTGGAATTGGTACTATCAGAAAGTGACGCTGATCAGTACTGTTAAAATGCATGATAATAAGTAAGGGGCACTGTCTCATTTGCCCTGAAAGTGTCAGGGTTTCTGGTGCGTAACATGAACTTTGGGGTAATAGAATTCAGCAGAGCAGTTTAATGGAACATAAGTCTGGAAACTCACTGATTAGGTGACAGATTAGATGCCATAATGATAAAACAGAGACAGTTAAATTAAGTGTATAAAACGGTATATGATTTGAACATGTCCTCGTGTCTCTAAGGCTGCATCTTGGTCCTTGTTCCCCACTGTGCTGCCCATTTTATACAATATGTTTATCTTTTCGCTTCAGATGTTTGTTCTAATTCGACCATAAGTACCTTGCAATGTGGGCTTCACAGGATAGAGATCAGTGAAGGGAGCATATATGTTTTATTCAAATGTCACATCTAGTGTGTAATATGTGAAAATACACTCACTGGCTACTTTATTAGATACACCTGTCCATTTGCTCGTTAATGCAAATTTCTAATCAGCCAATCACATGGCGGAAACTGAATGCATTTATGCATGTAGACATAGGCTGCGTCCGAAACTGCCTACTACTCAGTAGGTACTGCATTTGAATTTAAATGTACTACTCGGCCGTTAGAAAAGTACGTTCTATACAGTATGAATGTAAGAAGTATGAATGGAATTCGGACGTACTACATTCGCCATTTTGTTATGGTCACGTGACCTACCTGGCGTCAGTTGCCTCGATTCACTCCCATTCATGAATTCTCTCGCGGAGCATCATGGGATAGCCCAGCGTGCATGGGATGCGCACTTCAGAATCTCGCCGGAAGTAGTAAGTCATCCGGGTACTTCTCGCATACGGATTTTCGAATTCTACGAATTCAGACATACTACTCGGCTCGCATACTGATTTTAGCGTGCTGCATAGTATGGAAGTATGCGGTTTCGGACGCAGCCATGGTCAAGATGATCTGCTGCAGTTTAAACCGAGCATCAGAATTGGGATGAAAGGTAATTTAAGTGACATTGAACGTGGCGTGGTTGTTGGTGCCAGATGGGCTGGTGGGTACTTCCAGCAGGATAACGCACCATGTCATAAAGCGCGAATCATCTCAGACTGGTTTCTTGAGCATGACAATGAGTTCACTGTACTCAAATGGCCTCCACAATCACCAGAATTCAATCCAATAGAGCACCTTTGGGATGTGGTGGAACAGGAGATTCGCATCATGGATGTGCAGCTGACAAATCTTCAGCAACTGTGTGATGCTATCATGTCAATATGGACCGAAATCTCTGAGGAATATTTCCAGTACCTTGTTGAATCTATGCCACAAAGGATTAAGGCAGTTCTGAAAGCAAAAGGGGGTCCAACCCGGTACTTGTAAGGTGTACCTAATAAAGTGCCAGTGAGTGTATATCATATTTATATTGTATTTATGTAGTAACACTCCATGCTTCTCTAAAAAAAAAAATATGTGAATGAAATAAAGGTTTCTTGTCTTCCAGTAGAGAGCAATGAAAAAAAAGGGGAGTAGAGAGCAATGCACACTGTGTAGGGACCTGTCAGTCGGAACACAGTTCATGCATGAAGCTCTTCTGATGAGCTGCTTATCTGAATCAGATATGTTAAATAAGAGAGACCTGAGAAATATGCAGAGCAGTGAAGCATGAGGACCAGCATTGAGAAACACTGTTCTAAGGTCAGTATGCTACCTGCTGGAAACCTAGAGATAATTATGAGAGAGTGCCTTGCATAAAGAAAAGGAAAGGTAAATGACCCTATTAAGAAAATGAATATTTTCTTGCATATGAACTTTTTCTGCAGGAATGTTAAGTATTTAAGTAAGTAATTGTGGCATTTTAATGACTAAATCATTCAAATGAATTGATTCACTCTAACAGTGTGAACACAGTTGAGGGCAAGACTTGTTGCCTAAAGTTTCTCTGATGAGTCTACAGTATAAACACACCCTCTCTTGATCCCCTGTATTCCATTTGGCTTCAATTATTACACCAGTCTAAAGGCCATCAAAAAATGACTAATTTCAGTTAGCAAAGACTGAGTCAACGCTTGAACTAAATCAACAGCCTTTGCAAGATCAAATATAGATGACTGCAACACAGTATATCCGAAAGCAGTCTTGCTTCTCCAAAGATTTCACTTAGTGTAATGTGACGAGTCTCCATTCTTGCTGCTTTAGCTGGCCATCGAGTGGGACTAGGAGACTCATCTGCTGAATTCTGAACAGCTGTTCTCTCCCCTATAAAACACAGACAATGTTGGCATCTTGTCATCGCTTGCTCTCGGTTATTTTGTTTGTGTGTTTTGTTTGTTTCTAGCTTTATCATTTTGGTTAAGAGTTGATTTTTATTAGTCTAAGTTTGAGCATTTGATTATTTCTGATATGAAATTCTTATTTGTTTATTCTTTTATGTATAAATTAATACCAAAAAAACCTCTTTATGTCCTCCTTAAATTTGTAGTAGTGACAGTAACAAGAGGAAGATACATAATGAATTTCCAGTCTAACTGTGCAAGCAGAGCATTGTGTTTCACAGCTACCTTTTGCAAAACTCTCTTAAAGGCGTGCAATCTATCCAAGGTATAATGCAGAGAAAAATAACAACATGCCTGCTAAATATCGTTTAACCTCTGAAGTTTTTTTAGGAGCACCGTCAAACATTTCTCTCTGCACAGCAAGTCAGTTTTATGCACATAAAACCCAGACATGAACACATAAAGCCTTTCCTGCAGTGAGAAAAAAATCTGTCAGCCTCAGGGATTCCCTTGACTGTGGCAACAAGCAGCAAATTTAGACAGCGTGCACTACGCTGAATGCAAAAGGCATGCTTTACCACATCTTTAGTTCGTGCCTGTACATCTGTATACCTGCCACTCATAACATATCCACCATCGTAAGCTTCCTGTGTATTCTGCAGCATGGCTTTCAAGCAAAACTTTTCATTGAGCACCACTGCATCTACAGGACCCGCTGATTCGAAAAGGAGAAAACTTTGGTGGATACCCCCACAATATTAATACCTCATACCTCATTTTTTAATGTATTTTGTTTCATCTGCCAAAATGCTGAAGACTTCACACTTATTCTGAATATTTCTTTGATCTATCCATTTCTGAATGGCTTTGCTGGTGTGTTTTGCATTCTGAATTGTCAAGACGCTGGATTTTGTTTTTGGTTTGGTTTCTTTCCTTCACATGTGCTCTTCCTAGTTTCTCCCTAGTGTTTATTGTATTGATTTAACCATGTGTGTCTTGATAGTGCTATGTTCCTTTCTTTTTGAATACGTTGACAAATAATTTATTGTAAAGTGTTACTAGCTATTGCTATTAAAAATATAGCACAGGGCCAAGTACAAAAGAGACCGATTGAGGAGCAAGCATGGCAGGGAGCTGCAGCAATGAGTAATTGACACTTTTTAAGATTTAAGACACACAGATTTAGGACACACAGTGTTCCAGAATCTCCCCATTGCTTTAGTAGATCAACCTTACGATTAGGCTTCTCCTCTGTAACCATCACCGCTCAGAGTTTGTCTCCTAAAAGGGATTGTACGGCTTACTCAAGCTCAACATTTCGCTCTCTAAACATGCCTGACAGACCGCCCTCTTTCAGACCTTGCAGTGAATTTAAAACCGTACACACCTTTGATGAGACTCTAGTTTCCCTTGATGTGGTGCGGTCGCGGTGACTGTGACCAAGTGCAGCGAACAACATTGCGCTAGAAAAGACCAGAACAATTCTCAAACTTCACCATCTCACTACAACAGCTACACAGAGAATGAAGAGCAAACAGACTTTTCGTCCCCTTTAAAAAGGGATCTTTCGCTCATGTGCCCATCTGGAGCTCCTTCCACCCCAGCTGTCCAGATCCACTCTGTACATTGACAAATCCCTCTCAATCCCTCTTGGACAGACTATGTATAGATCCACTCTGTCCCTTTCCTTCAGAAAAGCATCTTTTACTCAGACCCTGGAGAAACCCAGGACAATGTTTCAGCCTAAAAGGTCCTACAGCAACTGGGACATGGCAAACGCTGGCATTGATGGAACAGAAAGGCTGTCCCAGCACCTGAAGGATGGTGGTGGTGCCTTTAGGAGTAATGCTGGCTCTGGCTCCAACATGCTGCGTTCCACTTTAACATCATTGCCATTCAGAACAAGGTGCCACTCATCATCTGCCGCCTTCACACTGAATGGAAAGGCTAATGATGTCTTAGGGCCTCCGCAGAGCAATCTAAGAGCCAGACAGGCATTCAGCAAGCCATCAGGTACCTATATCACCTCCCTGCTCCTCAGCAGTCATGCAAATATCCATCCTCTCTCCCTTTCTCTCCCTCCCGCTCTCTTGCTGTTTCTCTTATTTATTCTGTAGCAATGCTGCAACATCACTTTCGGACACACCACGTGATATCTTAGCCAGTGCGGTTTCATTTCAACATCTCCTACTCTGTTGCACACATTCTGATTGGTGGCTCATGAATTAATGAAACAGCCTCCCCTCAAGCTTTTGCTTAAAGCAAATTTAAGCATCACAACATTTACAGTATAGAAATGAAAATTGTGATTTGCTAAAGATTTAATTTAGATATTGGTAAATTATCAGTGTTTTTTTTAATTTTTTTTATTTTACAAATTAACGTAGTGTATTATATATGTGAAAAAATTATATATATATGATAAAAGTATAATATAATTTTTTTTTATATATATATAATAAAATTATAATCAAGATCTCAAAGGTTTCTGCATGTTTTATTGTGGTCCTGTTGAGAATGAACAATGAATCTTAAAAAAGTACATCAAGTACATCCTGTTGCTCCTGCAGTTTACTGATGCCCCCTATATTGGCTCCAGTGTGTTTCTATGAGTTACTGTAAAACGTTTCTCATTCAAAATCTACTGTATTTGCAACTGCAGTATTTCATTAATAAGCTATACATTGATTCATTTCAAAATGTGATTTTGCAATCTGCAAAGCCTCAGATTGAACATGGCATTATTTAAAAAAACTGAGATTAAATAATTAAAGTTACGTAAAATGTTAAGCTTTCTAACGAGTTTTCCAGTTCCTTTTATTCTTTATTCTCCTGCTGAATGTGTTTTCTAGATAACCTTTTCAAACTAAGGGACAGAGACATTTCAGGCAAGGAGATGCAATGGAGATCCAGATGGTGAGTTTTTGCATACACACACTTGCAATATCACACACACACACTTATCAGCGCAAGAACACATTATGACCCCTTTCTGATAAGAACAGTGTTTGCTTATCTTTCTGCTGGAATAAAACCAGATCAGGTGAAATATAGTGGATAAAAGTATCCATTGATGTATATCAAGATATTTATTTGTGTTGCTGTATGTTTGGCTAAAGTGATGGATCTCTTTCTTCTGCCATCAACAGAAGCTGTTTTCATGTCATTGTGTGTCAATCATCCTGTCTGTGCTTGCAGGATTTACAACAAACTCCCTGAGGGGACCAAGAAGAAGGAGGAAGAAAGGAAGCGGCTGGTGGCCGAAACCAACAGGCTGAGAGCAGAGGTCTTCAAAAAGGTACATTTTAGAGGGATAGTTCACCCAAAACAGAAGAAAAGTAATAAAATTGTATTGAAATTCACTAATAATGTAGGTGACTATTTTCTTCAGGGAAAATTTAAAAAACGTTTAACTTTTTTTTTAACTACCAAAGTTCCAGTTGCCATTGAATTCCATGGAACAAAGCACGACGATTTCAGCTTAAATTTCTGTACTGATTAAAAAAGTTATCTATCTTGGATGCCTAGAGCATGTAAATAAACAGCAAATGTAATATTTTGAGTGAAAGAAAAAAGAAACTAATCATAACAAAAAGCTGTTTTGTAAACATGTTTTTGGAATGTATGTATGTATGTATGTATGTATTTAGTTAGTTATTTAATTGAATACTTAAATATCATAAAGTTTGAAAAATTTTTCACCCCATGAAATATTGAATTATTCCTCTAAATTGTCTTTCGTATTTTACTAAAACAAATACACCATGTAACAAGTAGGTATTATTAAGTATTTTGTTTCATTAAGTCAATTAGTGGTACCCTGTTGTGTAGAGAGCATGTCAGGTCACATATTGTGGTTTCATCATATAAGTGTGAGATTTGACATTGCAAGGTGGTTTAGATATTATTTTAAATTTGTCCAGTTAATGCCACAGGGAGCCCGAGAGCAGAGTTTGCAGCTGTGAACTCTTATAAACTCCTGTGAGCTTGGTTAAGCTCTGTATAAAGCACAGCTGTTGATTGGAGAATGATTGTAGAAGCCATTGAAGGTTGTGATGTGAGAATGTACCTTGAAAAGCTGCGAATGAAAAGCATAATTAAGCTTATACAGACATGCTTCTAAGAACAGTTAAATAAAATAAGGACCTTTTCAGGGCTCAGAAATGCAGTTACCTACGTAGAATGTAATTAAAATCAAGTTCCAAGTTCAGCTTGAAAAAGGATTAGTTTTTTTTATACCAATAGGTCTCCCCTGGAATATCTAATAAAATATTAAATTGAGTTTTTTTTATTATTAAATTAAAAATGACTAGTGATTCATTTATATAATATGAGGAGAAAATGGTTTGAATTTGATGGCTGATGAATAGTTTTTTTTTTTACATTGCTTAATGGTACAGTGAGACACTAAACCATAATAATAAGCATTATTATGAATGTTTTGAAGAAAAAAGAGCAAGGAGACTTGTGTTTTTATAAATACTATATGTAGCTATTACAGTACGTATAGCATACGCAAATAAAAATAAATAAAATAAAAATATTAAAAATAATAAACCACAACAAGCCTCCCACTTTCTTGTTTTAAATTATGTTGACGATAGACAAGCATTTGCAAGGACTGTTTGCAAGATAACATTTTGGGGTCATTCTTTACCCTTTTCTTTATCAAAATTATTGCACACTTTTGATCTTCTTTCCAGCATAATTATTAGCATGTGGATCAGCCAGAGCAGCTGTGTTAATGAACTTTCTGTCACTGACTCTGTGACTTTGCCACACATTGGATCAGAAAAAATCATGTTGAGGTACAACATTCTGTGCTGCCCTTGAAACTCAGAATATATTAAAGTCTTTTTAAACTTAATTGAGACCTTTGTGTGCCCTAAAAGCTCAGCTTTCTGTCTGTTTTTTTCTACCTTTTTACTTAAAAATGCAGACTGTTCAACACAATGGCTTCATACATACTGCAGCCTTTCTATCATTATTTGATCTTTTAATGCTTAACTAGTTCTGTGGACAGAAAATTCAGTGATTTATGGAGTGACAACCACATTCTACAATCAGAGCAACTCCCCAAAAAATCAGGAAATTATGTATTTTTCTTCTGGAGAAAGTTTTATTTGGAAACTATTAAACTATATACTATATATATATATACAGTTGAAGTCAGAATTATAAGCCTCCCTTTGATTTTTATTTATTTTTTATATATTTGCCAAAGGATGTTTACCAGAGCAAGGAAATTTTCACAGTATGTCTGATATTTTTTCTTCTGGAGAAAGTCTTATTTTGGCTAGAATAAAAGCAGTTTTTAATTTTTTAAACACCATTTTAAGGACAAAATTATTAGCCTCTTTAAGCTAAATTTTTTCGATAGTCTACAGAACAAACCATCATTATACAACAACTTGGCTAATTACCCTAACCTGATATATATATATATATAATTTTTTTTTTTTTTTTTTTTTTTGTCTACAGAACAAACCATTATTATACAATAACTTCCCTAATTACCCTAACTTGCCTGGTTAACCAAATTAACCTAGTTAAGCCTTTAAAAGATCACTTTAAGCTGAATACTATCTTGAGATATCGTCACCTTAGAATTATAAGGTTCTATCTGACATTTTTGTCAAAATTGAGTTATTCACACATTTACTTATTTGCATTATGTGATTTTTTTGTATAAGTCGTTTTTATTTAAGACCTAAAAAACAAAAAAGGTTTTAGCTACAAAGTCGAACTCTAGCTTGGCTCTATAAGGTTCTTTCTGTGAGCCAATCAGCATTTCGAATGCATGCACAAGGACCAATCAGGATCAGCTTTCTTTGTCAATTCGCCGGATTATTTCGTTGACAGCGGGAAAGACCAAAAAGAAACAAACTAAGAGTTGACTAAATAATGCCGCACCACATGAAATTGAGAGGAAACCTGAAACTGAAAAGATGTGTAAATGTGATGATTTAGAAGCATTTTTTTGACATTGAGATGAAATGTTACATTTTACACGTCGAAAAAGAAACATTTATTTAAAAATGTAATATATTAAGTGGGAAATATTTTTATTTGTGTATATACAGTATAGTGTTTATTAAACTCATTTGCTCAATGTCTGTTTTCTTTTAAAGTCTTTAAATTTGATAGTAAGCCTTGAATATTATGATTTAATAAACATAACTCAATAATTTATATAAAACATATAATTCAATAAATATGACCATATTAATTACACAAAATTAACATCTGCACTGGACATAATATTTAGCACAGCCTTGTATGCTTAATTTGAACAAGAAATATTTTTATTCATCCTAAAACATTAAATAAATCTCATAGAAAGCAAAAAATTTAACTTTCTTAAACATAAACATATTGTTACAACACCAATTGTTATTTTTTAAACTAAATGAATAAGCAGACTGGTTGTATTTTTTGAAAAGTAATGCTTCAATAATGATCTGCCAGATAGAACCTTAATTCCAAGGCAACGAAATATCTAAAATATTAAGTACTGTTATCAAAGATAAAAGAAATCAGTTTCTATTACTACTATTATATTCAGAAATGTTTTTTTTAATCTGTTAATCAGAACTTTAATATAATCCTTGTTCATTGTTACGGTTCTTTAAGATGGAAACGCTAGGGTTACAGCAACATTTAAAATTTATGACGCTTTTGTGAATGGTGGTGGCAATGGAGCAGACAAACAACCAAATAATGCTTCAATAAGTGTTTATTTTTTACAAGGTGAATAAATTATAAATAAAGTATATACAAAAAGAAAGGAATAAATAAATGGTTGTAATAAAGAGGGAAGAGGAACAAAAGCGGCGCCAAAGGAAATAAAATAATATAACAAAACACAACTAACTGGAAAACTCACAATCTCTAAACTATCTAATAAAAGAAAGAGAAAGAAAAGTCTTCAGCGTTTTCACGCCCTATCTAAACTATACTACTAAACAAAGCATAAAACAAAACTTACAATGATTGGCGCACACTCCTAAACTAGTGTGTATAATACATTTGAATCTCCTATGTGTAGCAGTATGTAGGTCACGTGACATCTACCCTGTCCTCGAATCCCATTGATGTTGTGGATCTGGTAATGATATAGAAAACGTAATTAGAACACTCTTTTAAAGATAGATTTTAGCACAAATGATTACAACACACATGACACAAACTCTCAAACAATCCAGCAAAACAGTCAAACAACACAGCAAACACACAACAGTGAGCATGCAAAAGCAAGCTAGCGTTCTGCCGTGCCGGCTTCCTTTTAAAGGGAGAAATCCGCTTGTGATTGGTCGCTGAGGATGATGTCATCGTAATGGTAATGATGATGGACATGTAGCGGAGCCAATGGGGAGCTGAAACTGGGCGGACCTAAAGAAAATGACAGGTAGAGAGAGAGAGGGAGAGAGAGCGAAAAAGAGCGCGGGAGAAAAACCAAAACAAAACACAGGCACAGATACTGAGCCGTAACATTCATTTTACAGCAATAGCTTAAGAAATAGTGAGTACATTCTACTAAATCACTCGTTTTGTGCAGTACAGGAAAGCAACTTGACAGTGAGATAGCAAACAGATAATTTTCCTTTTTAGCAAGTTAGGCCTACTCCTTAATTTACTTTGAGATATTGTTAAAATGCACTGCCCCTGTTTTCCAGCAGAGGTCGGCACAGTTCTTCAAATCAATCTGCCTATCGAACTACTGTTTGATATCAATATTAATTCCATTCAGCAGTAATTTATTCATGCATTCCTTTTGTTCTTTTTAGTGACAGACACAACCCTGATACTTACGGGGCGCTTGTGACACAAAGGAGGGTCGTGTCAACAATAATTTGCCTGTTTTTGATGTTTAGAGTGTTGAATTCTACAGGACAGCTTTCATTGGTATTCTGATGTCTTTGCTGACAGGCTGATGCTGAACGAGAGCTTTTGTAGAGGACAGACCTCTTGTCGGGATGTGTTATTTAATGGATGTCGGGTCCTGTGAGGCTGATACTTTGTCATGAAGTGTCTGATTCTCTGTCTCCCACGAAGCCCCTCCGTTGTTTAGACTTGTACCTTGTATCGTGTGACAGCAGGCCAGTAGCCACCCCGGTGAATGGGGTGGTTCTTTTTTCTCTAAAAGTGGACCTTTTTGCAGTTATTGGCCTCATTTTCTATTTAATTATGAGATTAAATACTGCACTTTATTGACATTTTATGCACTATTTTTAGCTGAAATAGCGTGTCGGATGGGCATCATAACCACAATTTTCATGTACCAAAAAGGTTTCCTAAACATTTAAAACAATGTGAAAAAAATCAGAGTATTAAATTAAAAACTGTGGCCTATTGTCATTTATTAGGCAAATAACAAACTGTCCAGCACAGTCAATTTTCCTCAGAATTTGGCAATTTCAATAAAAAAATTATTGAAATAATAATAATAATAATAATAATTCACAATTTTCTTGCCTCTCTTGTAAAAAGTACATAAAAAAATTTATGGCTAACAACAATAGACAAAATAGTATCTATTTTAATATGGGCCTTCATTTCATTGGCCATTTTTTGTTTCAATCACTTTTTCAATGACCTTTTTGTCCATGACTTAGAATAAAGTTACTTGTAAAATGTTTTTAATATTTAAAAACAATACAGTAGCGAAAGATGACGTAACTTACAGCAGATTGTATGTTTACTTGCAGCGCTGAATGTTGGACTCATGAAAAATATTTGTTAGCATTGCAAAACTGATTAGCTGAAGTCACACTGAAGGAACAGCCAACAGAGGATTCCACTTTGTCTTAAAGCCTTTTTGATGTGTTATTTTTACTATTTATGATGGCATAGCTGTCAAAATAAGATAAATAAGCTCATGTAAGGGAAATATTCTGGAACTTTGACAGAACCACACAAACCCCCCTGGCTACAGGCCTGGACAGTGATGAATTCCTGATCAGTCAGTCTGAAGCAGGCGATCACATAAAGTAGAACTCACATGGATATTGTTTTGGAGTTAATAATTTTGTATTGCGTGACTTACCTGTTACCGCAATGATAGACAAGAACATTGATACTGTGGTTACATTAATGCAAGTAGTTTTTTATGCTTCTTTTTAAGCATTCTGAATGTATCTTCTTGTTTTCTTCTCTTCAATTAGATTTAAAAAAAATATATATTTAAACTGATTTTACCACCAGTGTAAATACTAATTCAACACATTGTAAAACCCAAAAAGTTAAGGTAACTCAAACCATTTGAGGAAACTGATTGCAACAAACCATATAAGTTCAAAAACTAATCCAAATGAGTACTGTGAACTTAACCCATTTAAGTAAATGAAGCACTTTGAACACAGTGAAACCCAATAAATGAAGGGAACTCAAACCAACTGAGTATTGTAAAACCCAATAAGTTAAGGCAACTCAAACCATTTGAGGAAATCGATTGTAGCAAACCATTTGAGTTAAAAAAACAAATCTGAGGACTGTGAATTTACTTCATTTAAGTTGAAGTAATGAGGTATTTTATTAACTCATTACCTTCAACACTGAGTTCAAAACTCTGTTCAAATGAGTAGAATTAACTTTCAGTAAATGTTGAGTAAACTACACTCATTTCGTTTGATAAAGTTGACTGTAGGTTTTTACAGTGCAGCAATATGTGTTATTTAAGCCTTCATATTTGATTGTTTAATACTTCAGAAAAGCTGTATTAGGTTAATCAATTGACTTTAAAATAAAATGTTAGTACAAACTATTTCTATTTCAAAGTAATAATGAACTTGTGAACTTTCTGTTCATCAAAGAATGATGAAAATAAATTACGGTTTACTCAAAGCAGCACTGATTTCAACATTGATAATAATAGATAAAAAAGAATACTGTAATTGTTTCTAAAGGATTGTATATAACAATAAATAATAATCAATGGTAATGGCTGCTGATTCAGATTTCTCAAAACAGTTATATTATGAACACAGTTCCACAATATTACAGTTTTTAGTGTGTGTCTCTGTGTTTTTATTGGGACTGTCAGTATGCTTACGATCAGATGACTTGCTCATCAGCGCACACAGCTGTAGCTTGTTCCGCTGCTTATCTAGCCGGTGTTGCTGTGGTTTGTTATCAGTTTATTGTTGTTCATGTCCTTGTCTGTCTGCCGTCTGAACTACCTGCATTCAGTTCATCTTCAGATGGGCTTGTTTATCTGGATCCTGTTTTCTCTGCGTATTTCCTGATCTTTTGGACTATTGTCTGCACCACTTTTGTCTAGCCGCATCACTGAGACTGTTACAATCCAGCAGGTACACAACATCATAAGACATTAGTATTAGGTTAGATTTAGGTCATGACGTCAGGTGACCAAAATTTGATGTCTAGTCAGCGTCTAAGGACAACGTTATATTGACGTCAAATTACGTTGATATTTGGTTGATTTTAGGTTGTGTTGGAAAGTCACCAAAATCCAATGTCTGATAGATGGCATAGTAGTAATGTCCACACAATGTGAAGATGTAACATTATTAGCCGTTGATATTTGGTTGATTTTAGGTGGATTTTAAGTTGGTCCGTCGCCTGACATTGGGTTCTGACGTCGACCCGATTTTCATTTCCAAACAAAATGCAACATCCTCACGACGTTGGGGTACATTGGGTACAACGTCATGTTGACGTCCTGTGCATGCAGGGAAGGAGGGGGTTGTTTGTTTTTTTACTTTTTTGTCACGGTGGCTCAGTGGTTAGCACTCTAGCCTTACAGCAAGAAGGTCACTGGTTCGAGTCCCGGCTGGGACAGTTGGCATTTCTGTGTGAAGTTTGCATGTTCTCCGGGTGCTCCAGTTTCCTCCACAGTCCAAAGACATGCGGTATAGGTAACCTGAATAAACTAAATTGGCCGTTTTGAATGAGAGTGTATGGGTGTTTCCCAGTACTGGATTGCAGCTGGAAGGGCATTCGCTGTGTAAAACATATGCTGCATAAGTTGGCGGTTTATTTTGCTGCGGCGACCCCTGATGAATAAAGGGACTAAGGCAGGGGTGTCCAAACTCGGTCCTGGAGGGCCGCTGTCCTGTGTAGTTTAGCTCCAATTTCTCTCAACACACCTGCCAGGCAGTTTTTAGTATATCTAGTAAGAGCTTAATTAGCTGGTTCAGGTGTGTTTGATTAGGGTTGGAGCTAAATTCTCCTGGACACCGGCCCTCCAGGACCGAGTTTGGACACCCCTGGACTAAGGTGAAGGAAAATGAATGAATGCACTGGCATTTGGGTCCAGTTTATCTTTGGTCATGACAAATAATGCTACTAATATTCAAATAAATTCAGCCTTGGCAATTATAAATGGGTTTATTGAGTTTCTTTAGTCTAAGTTGTTATTTTGTAGTAGTTTTACTTTTATTTTTTAAAAATATATTTCAAAAACATTTTGGCTAATTTTAAACATTTTTCAAATGAATTCAAAATAAAGGGAGGTAAAACTACTACAACACTTGTGACAATGAACTGACAACAACTTTTGTTTAGTAAAATCCAAAAGTAGATGCGAATCAGTTGCTTGATCAGTTTCATTTTTACTGTATAGAAACAAATTGCATAACACTTCTACTAAACATCTCATTTTGTGCATTTAAAAATATTTCTGTACTTATTTCCACTTGATTTTTGTATACTGAAATGTTCTTGGTACTGTATATTGTAAATTAATACCTAGAGGTTGGGTCATTGATCTACTGTAATACGTTGACTTATACATAAAACCAGTTCTTTGACATTTGGGTGCCATCCACAAGTTTTAAATCATATACAGTTGAAGTCAGAATTATTAGCCACCCTGAATTATTAGCCCCCCCTGTGACCCCCCCCCCCCAATTTCTATTTTACAAAGAGAAGATTTTTTAATACATTTCTAATCATAATAGTTTTATAATAACTCATTTCTAATAACTGATTTATTTTATCTTTGCCATGGTGGCAGTAAATAACATTTTACTAGATATTTTTAAGACACTTCTGTACAGCTTAAAGTGACTTTTAAAGGCTTAACTAGGTTAATTAGATTAACTGGGCAGGTTAGGGTAATTAGGCAAGTTATTGTATAACGATGGTTTGTTCTGGAGACTATTGGGGAAAAAATTTGCTTAAAGGAGCTAATAATTTTCACCATAAAATGGCTTTTAAAAAATTAAAAACTGCTTTTATTTTCTAGCCGAAAATAAAACAAATAAGACTTTCTCCAGAAGAAAAAAACATTATCAGACATACTGAGAAAATTTCCTTGCTCTGTTAAACATAATTTGGGAAATATATATATAAAAAAAAAAAGAAAGTTCAAAGGGGGGCCAATAATTCTGACTTCAACCGTATTTCTTTTAAACAGAATGAATGTGCATAAATATACTAGACAGACTATTCCTTAAGGACATAAAAGGTCACCATTTTATAACAAAAGTTTGTTTCTTGTACAAAACATATTCAACTATTTCTAATCTACACCGAAATGTGCAGGTTATTCTGTAGTAGCTGACTGAACTCGGCATAAAAAAGATAGCCAAGGACAAGACAGCCAGGCAGAAAATAAAATGAATACCTCCAAGCAGGAAGCCGGCATGATAGCATGATGTGTGGTTGGAGCACAGATAGCAGGTTATCATTGCTCCCGGGGGACATTCGCCACCCAGGGGGACAGGCGGGGAGAATTCTGGGTAATCAGTAGATTACACAGTCACTTCCCCCTCATTTCTCCAGCACTTGACCTGAGTGTGCTCTGTAGATGAGGCTGCTCGGATGGTTGCAGTTCTGCTAAAAGTTTCCTCTCCTGTTTCACCACAAAAACTTCTGGATCAGATTCTTCAAAGACATGGTGACTGAGGCAAGTGCCTGTTCACAAGATTCATATCCCCTCGCTCTCCTTGCCTGAGGCGAAGAACTGAAGACGAGCAAGACCTTTGCAGCTCCCTCCTGAGAGCAGAGCATGGCTTTCTGATGCATTGTTCTAAATATAAAACACCTTGTACTGGACCGGCATGGGGTGAATCCACATGATGTATGGATGCATGTGTGTGTCCATGCTGTGTGATTGAATGAGCATGTTTGATAGTACAGTATAAAGCCACCCATAAGACTTACTAGAAACTAGCTATTGATGTCTGTTTCCTGGATTGTCACACATATATTGTTCAAAGCACATTGGTTAGAACTGTTGTTATCCATGTAGCGAAGTGATAAATTCTGCTTATTAAAATTCTGCTGTAAAAAATGCTGGGTTCCACACAATTAATATGAAGGCATTAAGCCAGCATATTAGTTTTTGCAAATTTAGGTTGATTAAACATAAAACAATTAAGTTGTCCAAAAAAAAAAAAACCCTCAAGAATTGTTTTAGCTTATTTTAAATAAGTAGTTTGAACAAACAGCAAACGTCATTTTTTTTTGAGTGTAGAATATTTGAGATTAAAGATGTATAGATTATGAACATGACATCTAAGGAGTGCTTTGCTATTTTTGTTCTATTCAGCGATTTTTCCTGTACAAATATGGGGTTTAGTTTTGATATTAAAAATAATAAGAAACGACAATCCATGTTTTGCATTATTTACTTTTACTTTTGTGGGGTTATTTTTTTGCATTATTAATATCCATTATTCATTTTAAAAACGAACTATTTTTTAATTGGTCATCGACAAGCATAGACCAACCTAGCTATCAGTATCAGCAAAATTTAGTGTAAAAAACAAAACAAAAGATGTTGAATAATAACTTGTATATAAATGAAAGATATAGACCTCACTGTAAAAAATGCTGGGTTCCACACAATCGGTTTGTGTTGAGACAACATGTAGGAATAAGGTTAACTTATTCTTATTTACAAAAGTGGATTGAACATAAAACAATTAAGTTGTGCCAAAAAAAAATCCCTCAAGAATTGTGTTGTTTTAGCTTATTTTAAATAAGTAGTTTGAAAAAACAGCAAACATCATTTTTTTGAGTGTAGAGTATTTGAGATTAAAGATCTATAGATTATGAACATGACATCTAAGGAGTGCTTTGCTATTTTTGTTCTATTCAGTGGTTTTCCCTGTACAAATATGAGGTTAAGTTGTGTTATTAAGAAAGGACAATCCATGTTTTGCATTTATTTACTTTTACTTTTGTGTTGTTTTTTATTATTAATATCCAGTAATTATTTTAAAAACTAACTCTTCATTAATTGGTCATCGACAAGCATAGACCAACTTAGCTATCAGTATTGGCAAAATTTAGTGTAAAAAAAAACAAAAGATGTGAATAATAACTTGTATATGAATTAAAGATACAGAATATTTGAGATTAAAGATCTATAGATTATGAACATGACATCTAAGGAGTGCTTTGCTATTTTTGTTCTATTCAGTGGTTTTCCCTGTACAAAATATGGGGTTTAGGTGTGTTATTAATAATAATAATAAGAAAGGACAATCCGAGTTTTGCATTTTTTTACTTTTACTTTTGTGTTGTTTTGTATTATTAATATCCAGTATTCAGAAGAACTAACTCTTCATTAATTGGTTATCGACAAGCATAGACCAACCTAGCCATCAGTATCGGCAAACTTAAGTGTAAAAACCAAAAAAAAAGATGTGAATAATAACTTGTATATGAATGAAAGATACACTCAAAAAATATTTTTTTGCTCGTTCAAACTACTTATCACAATTCTTGAGATTTCATTTTGGACAACTTCATTTTTTTAAATGTTTAATCCACATAAATTTGTTAAAAGTGTTAAGTTAACTTAATCAATTTTTGTTGGGACAACATGAATGAATTGTGTGGAACCCTGCATTTTTTACAGTGTATCTGTAAAAAATGCTGGGTTCCACACAATCAGTTTGTGTTGAGACAACATGAAGGAATTAGGTTAACTTATTCTTATTTACAAATGTAAGTGGATTGAACTAAAACAATTAAGTTGTGCCAAAAAAAAACTCAAGAATTGTGTTGTTTCAGCTCAAATCAAATAAGTAACTTGAAAAAAACAGTAAACGTCATTTTTTAGAGCGTATACTGCATGTTAACTTATGTATTTTGCTGATCTTCATGATCTATTTAACTCCTTATCTTATATAAGGGTGGATCTATACTTCTAATCACAACTTGAGAGCTGTTGCTCC
The DNA here is from genome assembly GCA_903798195.1 of Danio kyathit. Lineage (NCBI taxonomy): Eukaryota > Metazoa > Chordata > Actinopteri > Cypriniformes > Danionidae > Danio > Danio kyathit. The sequence goes on from LR812535.1 coordinate 38,356,481, forward strand.
AAACACGCTATAGTTCCAATGTTTGCAAATATTTGAATGAAATAATGGACTTGGGAAACACCTAATTGCACATCTGATTGGATCCTGCTTTCTGTGTAAAATTGTGCTCAGATATACACTATATAGTTTTTAGCATGTATAGAATCATTGAAATGTTGACTCATAATTGAATATTAAATAATGCCCTACATTTTAACCACTTGGCTTGAATGATCCATGTCAAAATTGTTTAATTTTATAAAAGACATGTTTTAGAAACAATAAAATAGCCATTTCAACAGTGAGACATGCTGCAATTGAAGAAAACACTTGCAATTACAAAAAACACCAGCAAATTAAGAAAAGATCTTCATCCGTTTGACAGCACACGTGCTGCAAATCCTCACAACACATACACATAAAAAAATGTGCTGCATTTTCACACAACGCAAACATTTTACACAAACGCGCTGCATTTTCTCACAACACTTGCTAATAGACCGGAACACAACGGAAATGTTTCAAGGGGACACAACAACATGATGGAAGCTGCTGGGAAATGTTTATTGTGCTGTGACTAGTGCTTAGCGAAGTTGTAGGTGATCTTTAAAAGCTGAGGTTTTGTTTATTTTAACATCCTGATTCCTTTGTCTTTTGTATTTTATAAGCCTAAATACCCATAACCGGGTCTGTCACGTTTTAGGGTCCCTTTAAAACATTTTCATTGTGTTCTATTCTATTTGCAAGTGTTGTGAGAAAATGCAGTGTCTTTTCTTAATTTGTTGTTGATTGTGAGGATTTGCAGCACGTGTGCTGTCAAACGAATGAATATCTTTTCTTAATTTGCTGGTGTTTTTTGAAATTGCACGTGTTTTATTAAATCGCAGCACGTTAAGCTATATCAACCACCGTAAATTTGTATGAAAAATACATTTAGAATTCGACAAGACTATTAATGGCTTCATTATAAAGTAGTGATCATAAGATTAAAGGGAATTCTGTGGAATAAATGTAAAATTATAGTAAATAGTCAGTTTATTTTTACTGTATATGTTTTTGACTCTCAGAGTGCCGAAGGACCACAGTTTAGCTGAAAATCGTTAATTCTCTATTAAATAAATAAATTAGAGAGATTAAAATGGCTTGATGGTTAATAAATGAACATCAGTTATTTATTTTTAGAGGGGTGAACTGTCCCTGTAAAAGTTGAGTGTTCATTGAGTACCTTGTTACATTTCATAAAGTTTCATTTTTCATGACATCTTCACAACAACATTCATGCCATGTTATCTCCTCAAAAGCATCCAATCTGTGAAATATGAATATATTTTTCATTGTTTATGTCAGATTTTGCCTGAATGATCTGCCTTCAATCATTGTTTTTAAAGAAGTTGTGCAATCTGAGCACTTTTTATGTTATAAAACTGTCACTCGCACAAACAAATGAGTCCTCCTCCAAAGTTTATTTCTCAATGTGTGTTCAAAATTGTGACTCTTTGAGAGGCAGCGTGATCATTTAGTCTAAACATTACCAGTCATTGCCTTTTATCTGTATGCATCTACACTACTTGACAAAAGTCTTGTCTTCGCTCCCAGTTGTAAGAACAACAAATAATAACTTGACTTCTAGTTAATCATTTGGAAAAGTGGCAGAAGGTAGATTTTTCTGATGAATCATCTGTTGAACTGCATCCCAATCATCACAAATACTGCAGAAGACCTATTGGAACCCACATGGACCCAAGATTCTCACAGAAATCACTCAAGTTTGGTGAAGGAAAAATCATGATATGGGGTTACATTCAGCCATGCGAGAGATCTGTAGAGTGGATGGCAACATCAAAAGCCTGAGGTTTCAAGACATTTGTGCTGCCAATTACATTATGAACCACAGGAGAGCGCAAATTCTTCAGCAGGATAGCGCTCCTTCTAATATTTCAGCCTCCACATCTAAGTTCCTGAAAGCAAAGAAGGTCAAGGTGCTCCAGGATTGGTCAGCCCAATCACCAGACATAAATATTATTGAACATGTTTTGGGTAAGATGAAGAAGGAGGCATTGAAGATGAATCTAAAGTGTCTTGATGAACTCTGGGAGTCCTGCAAGAATGCTTTCTTTGCCATTCCAGGTGACTTTATTAATAAGTTATTTGATAAGTCATTGCAGAGATGTATGGATTAAGTAAGCCACTTCTGATACCAAATGATCAACTAGAATTCAAGTTATTATTTGTTCTTTCTAAAACTTAGATAGGGGACAAGACTTTTGTCAGGTAATGTATATTCTGTACTGTAGGTTTGTGCATTATTATCACACCTTATAGTAAAAATGAACTATTTTCTCCAGTGAAAAATGATCGACCTTATCACAAGGATGTTTAAGCATGGTTAATGAGATTTAGCACCACAGATAACTGCAAAACACATTGCAAAGATTCATGAAGCACGGCTTGTTCTACTACTGAAATAACAGGGATTTTGTTCTTAAAGGTCATCAACAATAGTCATTTAGAGGGAAAGAGCAGCATTGTCATCTGAAATGGCTTTTATTCAAATTCAATATGCAATTATTATTAATATTAAATCTGGACAGCATGTTCTTATTCTTGAATAGGTAATTCCAAAAAGTGATGCAGTTCAGTACTGTTAAAATGCCATCGGGTGCATGACAAGAAGGAAGGGGCACATATTGCACTCTCTCCTTTGCCCTGGAAGTGTCAGGGCTTCTGGTGCGGAACATGAAATTTGGGGTAATAGAATTCAGGAGAGAGCAGTGTAATGGAAGATTAATCTGGAAACTCACTGATCAGGTGACAGATTGGATGACATAATGATAAAGTAGAGACAAGCAAATTAAGGGCATGGAACTCGTCTTAATTCAGCAATCAGAATTCAGAGACTGCCGTGGTGCTTTGAAAGTCTCATGAAAGAAACGGCAAGCAAATATGCTGATTTGAAAATGCAAAAATGTTAACAAGTCCTTGAGTCTCTAAGGTCAATATGCTACCTGCTGGAAACCTTGAAAGAGTTATTATAGAGTGTCTTGCATACCGAAAAGGGAAGGGAAATGACCCCATTAAGAAAATGAACCATTTTCTTGCAAATAAACAGAAAATATATGGAACCACGTAAGATAGTGTTTATGAATTTCTTCAGCAAGTCTTGATTTAAATATGGTAACTTTCAGATTAGATTTTAATGACAGTAATGAGTTGAATCCTTTATCATAGTATCCATATCAAACGAGTAATTTATAGGATAGTGTGTGTTTGTGTAATTTTTTTTGATATTTAAAATTTATATTATAACATTGTTATGAACTTATTTATTTTAATGCACACATCATTTTGAAACATTATATATTATACTGTACACAGGTATGTGTGTATATACAGTTAGGGAAAAATAAGGAGGTGGCTTCTTGAAGATTTTCAGTTTCTGTGGATTGACTGGATTTATAAGGTGTGTGATTGAGTAAATGTTAAGAATTGTTGTTCATTTCTTCCAAATTGTGCATAAAATATATAATAATTTGGATGTTATTTTCAGGTAATGACAGATGGTCATCATAAACATTTCCATTTGCTGTGATTGAAAATCAGGGTTTTTACTGTACATCAAATTCAAATACCTAACTTTTCTTAACATTCATATTGTATTGCCTAAAAATGAAGAAAAGCATGTTTTTTAATTTACCATAAAAAATTACATTTACTGTTTGTCTAACCAACCTTCTGTCTCTTCAATCCAACCTGCTCTTTAAGATCTCAAAACTCAAGGCTTCTGGTAGTACCCAGAATAGCAGAGTCTACTAAAGGAGGTTGAGCCTTGTCATTTATGGCTCCTAAACTCTGGAATAGCCTTCCTGATAATGTCCAAGGCTCAGACACATTCTCTGAGTTCAAATCTAGATTAAAGACCTATATTTTAGTATAGCACACACAATGCATCACATACGGATATGATGCACGAATGTGCTTCTGTTGGACACACTCCTGTCTTAGTGCACCAGGCATTTTCTTAGAAATACTCATATGCTTTACACGTTTATTTCTATGTTTGTTTATACTGTATAGCTACTATTTTCATTTATAGCACATCATTTCTGCATTGCTATTTAATATCTCTTGTTTAAATACAGAGATTGTAATCTCTCTAGAGATTGTAGCGCCATTGATGTGATACAAAGCCTGCGAAGAGATGATGCCAACCATATATAACTTCTAGAGGCCTCCATAATCCTGGACCAGGCCATATCCTGAGCAGATGTTGTGGCGGTCATGGAGACAGATTCCTAAAAGACCCCAGTGACAGACGAAAAGCACACTGAACTGAACTAAACTGAACTTCAACTCTGAAAACTGGACTGACACAATTTCAGTTTTAAAGAACTTCTATGTAAGCGCCTTTGACACAATCTACATTGTAAAAGCACTATAGAAATAAAGATGAATTGAATTAAAGATGAATTTATACAATATAATTATATTTTACATTAAGTATTATAAAAAAATTAGTAGACTAAAAGTAAAATTAAAAGTTAATGATAATAATAATAATACATCCAAAGGTTACAAAACAACTTGTCTATTATTCTCATTTCATGCTGCTAAAGGCTTTAGGACCCTGCAGAGCACCGCTATAAAACACGTGGAGATTCAAGCAGCGCTTGAAAAAAAAATCAACACTTAGCCTAACTAAAGCACGAGACCAAACCACGACTGTCCACATCTGTCCGTGCGCTTTTCTCTTACGTTCACAACTCTCCTCCCGTTACTCTGGACAGTGTGAGCACAGTCGAGCGCGAGACTTCACCACTGTTGGCTTTGTAAAGTTTCTCTGACTCTGACATCTCTTTGTCGGGTCTGTAGACACTCCGGTTCCTTCCCTCCCCTCGATCCCCTGTGGATTTAATCGTATTGCAGGAAGTCCCTCACATCCTCTCCTCCCGCGCTGTGTGTGCGCGTGTGTATTTGAGTGAGTGAGTGTGTTTTCTGTCGGTATATTATGAAGATTTGATCATAAGGAGCCGGGCATCATGAGGATCCACCGGCGCATGGAGAGCTGGTGCCTCATGAACGGACTGCGCGCTTTTGTGCTGCTGGTAGTGGGACTGACAGCTGACATCTCCACTCATCACTCACCCGACGGTAAGAGACCTCATTTTACTGCTTCGTTATATATTTACTTTGTGTTGATATTTCACGTTTCGTGCGACCTTTATAGCTTATCTACCCCTAAAATGCGCTTTTGTGGAGACTCAAACTATATGGTGGATCACTGAATGTTGCGATTTTCAACACTTTTGCAATAAATTAAGATATACAGTAGTTTGTACTTTAGCTGGCACATTGACACACTGGTGTACCACAGTACAAACAGTACTGCTAAAAAGAAAGGTAAAATATGTGAAGTAAATGACACTAAAGTGTGTAAAATGTGCAGTGCTAGCCACACTAAATGATGATGATGATAATAATAATAATAATAATAGTGATGATGAAAAGTTATACACCATTAGTGTTTGACTTCTGTGTGAATTTGTAGAAAAGTATGTTTCGGAAATTAATAATGAATTAATAAAACGAGGAGAGTTGCAGGAGATAAATAGGAAGCCTTGTGTGTATGAGGATGAACAACAATAGCAGGAAAAGAGCAGAGATGCACATTTGTATGTGCCTTCAACTGTGGCCATTTAAACACATTGTGATGTCTGATGTCTGCCTATATAAATAGGATTAAGGGCATTTAGGCCACTGAAATGTACACACAGATTTACCTTTAAAGGAATTGGCTAGTGCCCTCTGTTTAACTCCTTATAATGAAATATTATTGGCATAAAAGTTATACAGTTCAATGGAATATTTAACAATGCAAATGATGAATTAAAGCCTAATTACTGCCAGGCTGCTCTTACCATGAAACCTATTTTGTTGGAATATGGAAGTTTAAATACCATTAGACACAATTTTTATAAGGAGAGTACTTTGATGGACATTTTTAAAAAGGTACCACCAGGAAGAATCTTAAATTATTTATCAAAAAATGAACTGAAAAGTCATATTTAACTTTGAATATACTTTTGCGTGAATTTTATTTATTTATATCCTATATTTGTCTAAGTAACTTTTTATTGTAATACGAATTTGTTTTTATCATGAAATATTTTATGTATATATATATATATATTGCCATGAAATAGCCATAAGTTGCTGATGTGGCAATAAATAAATAAATTAATGAATAAAATCCATGTGTATAATTAACTATGTGAGTGATTCTGAATGCATTATCATTTCTAATTGCTTATTTTGTATTGATGACTATATTTGAATACACTAGCTGAATACACTTCAGCTATATGGACAGTGCATTTGATCTAGTAATATGCTTTTTTAGTTCAGCAAGTGTGCATGTTATATTAGGTCACTGGAATTGGTTTGAAAATGGGCTTTGCTGTTTAATTCAGCGCAACAGATGATTGACGTAAACTGTGTGTTGGTTAATCATCAGGTCATTTAGGGTTAATTATTGTCTTTCACCTGCCGGTTTCACCGTTTAATTCATCAAATCATATTGTTCCTGCAGCACATCTCGGATTCTCTGCTCTCTCTTTCACAAGAGCACACATGCTACTCTAAGCTGGTGTTCAGAAAGATAGTAATTACACCGAAGGCAGGATGATAATAGCATGTCTCAGAGCTTTGATTGCAGGGGACTCTCGAAACTCTCAGTTTGATCACAGCAAATGAAAATGAATGCAAACAAAAAGAACCCCTCTCATAATGTCTTTCATATGCCTTTTTTTTCTTGATTAACACATGATGTATGAAAGTGGTTTACCCACTGGGGGGCGCTGTCTTGAAACCACACTTTCTGGAGGCAGCACTTTGGCTTTTTTCTTAATGCTGGACACCTGTGTGCATGTGAATATGAGCCTCATATTTCCACTTGTTAGCACCTCATTCCCAGCGCTGACAAGCTCCTGAAGTTAGCAGAGCTGACATGGTTTCACAGTATCACACTTGACAGCAAAAAGTAGAGCCATTAAAATGCAATTTGAGAGTATCCATCCATGGCTAATTTGTTTCGTGTGCTTTGAGATTGTTTGTGTGTGCGTGTGTGTTTATGATTTGTTCATCCATAGCTGAAATCCTTAAAATCTGGCAAAATGCGTGGAATTGCTGATCCAGAATTATGGAATTTTAATCGTGATCCCAAATATTTGTAATCTATATCCGATTTAAAGGGCATCTAATCACTCAGATGGCTTCGCATATCTAAATATGTCTGGATGTGTTTGTGTACAATCTGTTTGCAATGGCAGAATTTCATTATAAATAGAGAATGTTACGGTGGCCGAGAGAGCTTAATATGCTGCAAAAACCACCAGCAAATTATCAAAAGATCTTCATCTGTTTGACAGCATACGTGCTGCAAATTCTCACAGCGCATACACATTAACGCACACATGCGTTAATTTGCAAACAAATTAATAAAACGCGCTGCATTTTCTCACAACACTTTCAAAAAGAACTGAACACAATGGAAATGTTTTAAGGGGACCCTAAAATGTGACAGATGCCGCTGTGCCGTGACTATTGCTGCGTCCCAATTCACATACTATCCGTGCTAATTAGTATTTGAAAATAGAATTAGTATGTCCCAAATCGTAGTATGTTGAAAAGATGATGCCAAAGGTTCCCGGATGGTTTACTGTTTCCAGTAAAAGTTTTAAGTGTAGAACCGTTCATACTCTCCACTGATATTGCCCACAATACATTGCACGTTGGATGTGAATTCGATTAGAACTACAAACAAGGGTGAAAAGTGTAAATAAACTACAAACATGATGGACGCGCTACACCAGGGGAGCTCAACCCTATTCCTGGAGATCGACCTTCCTGCAGTTTTCAGTTGCAGCCCATATCAAACACACCTGCCTGTAATTATCAAGTGCTATTCAGGTTCTTATTAATTGGTTCAGGTGTGTTTGATCAGGGTTGGAGCTGAAATCTGCAGGAAGGTCGATCTCCAGCAACAGGGTTGGTCACCTATGCGCTAGACCAACCGTCAAGTAGAGAGACTTCGGTAAAGATGTTTGTATGACTGTTAATTAATATCTAACCCACTGGAAAATATTTAAATCGCGTTTTCTGTGTTATATTTCATCTGCAACAACAATACTGAACTTGTTTAAAGAAGTGTTTGGACATTAACGTCTGAATCCATAATTATCCAAAGACCTGCAGAGATTTCTCTGCATGAAAGACTCATAAATGGGAGAATAACCTGCTGCTGCTTCTCCAATAAGGTAAATAAAATAGGACAGAAATGTGGATAATGTGTGGATGAATGACAGGGCTCATAACTAAGCAACACAACGATCTGTTAACGAGGAAGTAGTATGTCCCAAAGCTTGCATACTCTTCTGTTACACTCAAAAGTATAAATTTTTCCTTCACAAAAAAAGTACATACTTTTATGGTGTAGTATAAGTATTCGAATTGGGACACAGCATAGTGCTCAGTGAAGTTGTAGGTGATCTTTGAAAGGTGAGTTTTTTTGTTTATTTTAACATCCTGATTCCCTTGTTTTTAGTGTTTTATTAGCCTAAATAACCATAACCTAAATAGGAATGTCATGTTTTAGGATCCACTTAAAACATTTATGTTTTGTTCTGAGCTATTTAAGTGTTGACAGAAAATGCAACGAATTTTCGTAAATTGTTTGTGTTGTGAGAAAATGCAGGGCGTTGCTTTAAAAATGTGTTTGCATTGTGAGGATTTGCAGCATGTGTGCTGTCAAATGGATGAAGATCTTTTCTCAGTTTGCTGGAGTTTCTTGTAATTGTACGTGTTTTCTTAAATTGAGGCACGTTAAGCTTTCTCGGCCCCTGCAGAATATCATAAACTGGATTATATTCACATTCAAACACTTAAAGTTGTGTGATGTTGACAAAAAAAATTATGCTTAAGTATTTTGGGGAGTTTGTGTAGTGATAAATACAAAAGTATTGCAGCAAACGGAAACTATCTGGGTCCAACCACAGCCCATGGGCAATTGGTGTTGAAAAGACATCAAACTGACATAAAAATGTGATATGGCGTAGTTCAATGAAAATTGAACGCCAAACATTTTGCTGCCATAATCTAATTTAATTATTCACTTTTTAATTTTCACCTAATTACCAAAAACATTGCTGTCCAAACTGAATTAAAATGATGTTACAGCTTTGTGTTCAATTCTTGATTATATTTGATGGCCTGCTGGGAACAACCTTGTGTATTGAACAGTTAATGTTAACTGCTCTTTTTAAACACTGTGTTATTATCTAAGAGTTTTTTTCATGTAAATATTATTTCATTCACTACATTACAATAAAGGGCCTCGGCTGGGTCAGTCGGCATTTCTGTGTGGAGTTTGCATGTTCTCCCTGTGTTCGCGTGGGTTTCCTCCGGGTGCTCCGGTTTCCCCCACAGTCCAAAGACATGCGGTACAGTTGAATTGAATCAGCTAAATTGGCCATAGTGTATGTGTGAAAGAGTGTGTATGGGTGTTTCCCCAGCAACCCAGTGTTGGGTTGCTGTTGGAAGCGCATCCGTTGCGTAAAAAACATAAGCTGGATAAGTTGCCGGTTCATTCCGCTGTGGCGACCTCTGATTAATAAAGGGACTGAGCTGAAAAGAAAAAGAATCAATGATTATAATAGACTACTGTTATTATATTGTCTGTTCATTTTGTTTATAGGACAGGGGAGAGATGACAGGAAAGATGATTATTCTGACAACATTGTCGCGTATATGAAACTTTTCAAAAACAATTAGGGAAAACTTTTCCATTTCTAGTGCATCCTTGCCTTTAAATTCCTACAAAACACATTCACTTTTAAATGAACAAAATTGAAGAACATTTGCATGGACAAAACGTGTATATTCTGACAGAGAAAAAAAGAACTTGACTGATAAAATAGATAAGCAGTGGTGAATTTGTGGGAACTGTGTTGAAATCTGCCATTCCCTTCCCATGTATGTTTGTTTTTCATGTGAGAAAGAGATAGCTGGAGACACTGCGAAGTGTTTTTGGATAAAACTTTGTGTTAAAGGGTGGGATGATGTGATCAGCAAACTTTGACACAGTTTTACCGCACCCTCATAAGCTGGACCGTGTGTTTGTGTGATTCTGTTTAAAAGGATTCAGGTCTGTCCGAGCAGTCATGTGGATCACCTCATAGCACCCTTGATAAATCCATTCTGTTTGGGATGGGTCTGGCTTTACCTCCTGGAGACACATAAGCCAGTCATTGCGCATTGTTCATGATGACTAAAAATGACTTTTATTACAGTATCCCATATGGCCTGATGTAAAGCAGATGCACTCATTCTTAAAGGCATCTTAAAAATTAAGTTCCTCATTTGCTCAACCTTTACATGTTCCAAACTTTTACGACTTTTTTTCACACTTTAAATTGGGGGCCAATTTTCACTATTAACTTACTATTAATGTTGACGTTTGCCTCATATACTCATCCTATTTCCTGCTTATTAACAGATAGTGAGGGGCTCTCAATTTTAGGTGTGGGGTAGGATTAAAGGATCTGAAGGGATATAGTAATAATAAGGCTTTAATCCCCCAATAATGTAGTGATATGCTAATAAGGATGTAGTTAGTGAGAATCTGAAGTATTACAGATTTTCTTCTTCTGTTGAACACACACACACACACACACACACACACACACACACACACACACACACACACACACACACACACACACACACTTTATATTCAATCCCCTAGCCCAGCCCTACCCCTAAAACCCAATCCACACAGGAAACAATCTGTAATTTTACATTTTCAAAAAACTTCATTCTGCGTGATTCATTAGCATGTTTACCTGTTGGGGCCAAAATTGAGGTCACAAGGTGGTAAGACTGAGACAAGACTGACGTGAAGTACCCTTGAGTCTGTGTGTATTCAGGTTTAAAGTTCCCACCGGGATATAAAAGCAAGTACAAACACACACAGACAGTTAACACATCCATTCACCTCCATAGTATTTTAATCCTACCTTGATAGTTAATAGTTAATGTCAACTGTCAACAAAATATCATCTTTTGTTTTCAACAGAACAAAGAAACCTGTATAACTTTGAAACAAGTTGAGTAACGGTCAGTAGATGATCATATTTGGGTGAATATGGTAGTATATAAGGAGCTGTAGTGATTGGAGTGCTCCACCAGTTTATGTGTTTCTGAGTTTTGACATGTTGAATGGACCCCTGTTGTTCTCTGCATTGATCCAGAGCTCAACACCTCCCCAAAGGCTCACACAAACATGCTCTCATTCACTGATAGGGAGAAACGCCCAGTTATTGATTGCGGCTCAGACAATAGGGATCAGTTTGTGCAGTGAGGAGCTTCAGGACTGAGCTCTTTGCACTCATTTGTCTTTCGCTGTCATCTTGTGTGTATTTTTGTCTATAAGTGTGCAAACATGGTGTCTAAATATCGTACATACTCTTTGACATTTAGGGTGTCTTTAGAAATGTGTATATATATATATATATATATATATATATATATATATATATATATATATATATATATATATATATATATATATATATATATATATATATATATATATATATATATATATATATATATATATTATATATATATATATATATAGTGCCATCTGAAATCTTCCAAAATTTGAATTTTTTGGGCTATATCTTGATTTCAGTTTTATGACAAATAAGTTATTTTCATCACTTTTGACATGACATAACTAAACATAAATGTAAGAGGTTAAGAAAAATGCTCATTGTATAAGAAAATTCCAGATGGCACTTACAGGTTTTTGCATCTGAACTCTTCATATTCAGTTAAAGTCAGAATTATTAGCCCCCCTTTGAATTTTTTTTTAACTTTTTTAAATATTTCCCAAATTATGTTTAACAGAGCAGGGAAATTTTTACAGTATGTCTGATAATATTTTTTCTTCTGGAGAAAGTCTTATTTGTTTTATTTTGGCTAGAATAAAAGCAGCTTTAAATTTTTAAGCACCATTTTAATGTCAAAATTATTAGCCCCTTTAAGCTATTTCTTTTTACGATAGTCTACAGAACAAACCATCGTTATACAATAACTTGCCTAATTACCCTAACCTGCCTAGTTACCCTAATTAACCTAGTTAAGCCTTTAAATGTCACTTTAAGCTGTATAGAAGTGTCTTGAAAAATATCTAGTAAAATTTTATTTACTGTCATCATGGCAAAGATAAAATAAATCAGTTATTAGAAATGAGTTATTAAAACTATTATGATTAGAAATGTGTTGAAAAAATCTTCTCTCCGTTAAACAAATTGGGGAAAAAATAAACAGGGGGGGATAATAATTCAGGGGGTCTAATAATTCTGACTTCAAATATATATATATATATATATATATATATGGATATATATGGATGGATAGATGATTGAATGTGTTATATTTGTGCAGATCTGATTTCAAGAATATATATCAAGTTAGTTAGTTTTTATATAAAGTGTGCTTTAGGTCTGTTAAATATGAAAGACATAAAGATTTTCATTACATATTACACACTAATTGCAGCATTTTCAGCACCTTGCATTGAACATGGCTAAATACGGTATTTGATTTTCTAATTGCTTTCAGTAATGCAAATGTGAATAACTTGTGACTAGCTGAAATCAATAATTAAGCGTGAACATGTTTATGAGTGCAGACATATTGCCATATGAGCCATGTGTTGATTATTTATGAATCATTCTTGTTTTTAATATTTCATGTAACAGAATACTCATTTGTATTTCTGTGTGTCATAAGACACTCATTTTTAGATCTGTGAAATAAAAAATATGTTATGATAATGGGTCTAGAATAAATTAATTCATGATTCATTTGTTATTTTAAATTACCATATGTATAAAGTCATGGTTTAATAAGAATATCCATCCATCCATCCTCTCTCCTTCCAAATGTATCTTTATTAATTGCATTTTATTTAAATAGGGATATTAAATTCCATGCAATATGCAAATGTGGCTGTGAATCCAGTTGCACATTAACTTTGCACATTAAATCATTGTTTTCAGATTTATATATGTACCCCAGGGTCAGTATTACATCTTAGAAAAACATAATGAGATAAAAATTGTAAATATTTTTTTTCATTTTTTGTCTTAATCAAAAAAGTAAAGAGCTATGACCATCATTGTGTTTTATTTGTTTACTCTGTTACTCCTAACAGTGTTTTTTGTTAAATAACCACTTACTGTCATGTACTTTGGGAGAAGTTGATGAATTTGCATGTTGTAAATCCAGCAGCTCTAATGTAATCTCTACAATACAGTGCATAGACTGTTGGAATGTCATGTAATAAATTTGATATGTCACCATGGACATGTAGGTAACACTTTACAATATGGTTGTATTAGTTAACGGTAGTTAATGCATTTGCTAAGATGAGAAAACGATGAACAATACATTAATTGCAGTATTTGTTCATGTTAGTTGTAATATTTAAAAAATGTAATATTTAAAACGTACATTGGAAAGGGTTATATTAATTATGATCAACTTCCCTTTACAACCAAAAACACATTCAATTGGATTCACCAGCAAGTCCTGTGTAGAGCTGCAGTGATTTCTTCACCCTGAGTGAAATGGGTTGATTGGCATCTGTTATTTATTGTGATAACAGTTATTAATTAATTCATTTATTTTCTTGTCGGCTTAGTCCTTTTATTAATCTGGGGTCACCACAGCGGAATGAACTGCCAACTTATCCAGCACATTTTTACGCAGCGGATGCCCTTCCAGCCGCAACCCATCCTTGGGAAACATCCACACACTCATCCACACTCATACACTACGGACAATTTTAGTCTACCTAATTCACCTGTACCGCATGTCTTTGGACTGTGGGGGAAACCGGAGCACCCGGAGGAAACCCACGCGAACACAGGGAGAACATGCAAACTCCACACAGAAACGCCAACTGACCCAACCGAGGTTTGAACCTGCGACCCAGCGACCTTCTTGCTGTGAGGCGACAGCACTACCTACTGTGCCACTGTGTCGCCTCAGTTATTAATTAATATTGTTAATTAATTATTAATTATTAATAATGATGCAATTCATAAGTACCCACTGAGAGACAAAAAAATTCTTTATCTTTAGGGAAAAGTATTACTTTTTTCATAGAAATTCCATATATTCTCTAAAGAAATATATATTCTTTATAAATATGTATAATTTTTTTCTTAAACAGAGCAAAAGTCGTCAACTCTAATCCTGGATGCCTACTATCTAACAGAGTTCAAATATAATCAAACACAGTGGAGCAGCTAGTCAGTCTTTTTAGGATCATGTAAAATATAAAAGCAGATGTGCTAAAGCAAGTTTGAATTTTTTTTTGCAGGACAGTTAGTTCAAGACCTCGGAAAGTGTTGTGATCACACATTGTAAAGTTATTTCAGTTTCATTCATACTGGATGCTTAGATTACTGAAGAAAAGATGTTGGCTATTGCTGCTGCAGAGCAAAGAGCATAATGATGATAGAAATGGATCAAACATGATCTGGATTATTTCTGTTTGTCAAGCCATCAGGGGTATTTTATAAGCATAAAGTGTATTAACAATGCAATGCTAATTGACCTAACCCTTATCACTGCATTGAACACTATAAATTAATATAATTTCTTCCTCATTTTGTGATATAAAACCAAGTCTGGTCACAAAAAGTCTGGTTTCAAACACTCGACTGATGCTACAAGGTGAATTTAGTTTGCTCACGTCATCTGTCCATGTATTACCTTCCAACTCTTTAATATTAGTCTTCATTTGTTCAATGTCAGTTTGCATTAGCATTGCATTGCTGGCTATTCCTGTTCTCACTGCTTGTAGCGCTTTCTTCAAAAAACTCATCAGCGAGGGAATTCTTAATTTCAGTTCTTATCACTACAAATAATTCTGTTTTTAGAGAGCTCAGTATCTGTGACTTTAGTTCCTCCATATCTGTTTTAGCCATGGTTGAGTCCGCATGGGGTCGATCCACAGTCGGAAGCTGCACCCTGTGCCAAGGAGTTGTTGGGCCTAGAGTTTATAGGCCATCACTCTACACAAGCTACATTATTTTCACTCACTATGCAGGGATATATTACAAGCCACGTTATAGAGGATTGCAAAACATTAGCATTTTTTAATATGAAATTATATTTCAAGAGTTCGCACTAAGATATTGTTTGACAAATGTTAGCTGGTTTGGCATGCTGTCCCGGGAAAGAACCCTGAGCTCGGAGATAGTTGAGCCCAGGGCTCCCGCCTGGTCGATAGAGCATATAAGGGGAGAACGAGATCAGGTGGTTCTCGAGAGCTCCCCGTTATAAAGGGAGAAAAAAGGGGGGAGAAGGGGTGGATGGGGGGTTTCTTCGAAAATGAAGATAAGGGAGTGATTTTTCCTAGGCTACTTATAGTGAGTTTGAATTGATCTGATTGGCTAGCTAATGATTGTAGATGAGAGATCAGCTGCGGTCAATCATATCACGTGTTCCTCTCGAAATTTGTTTATGAAACTTCACTAAAATTGGCTAAGAGCTCCGTCAACCACATCTTATTACATCGTCAGCTCACTGGTGCCTCATGAGGTGAATTTAAAGTCTGTAAATCTGTTTGTAAACGGCTTCATAAATGCAAAACTGTATTGCACATGTGCTACTGTAATAAAACATTGAACAGACTGATTGTAAGCTTTATTGTTATTATTACAATAAGTCTAGTTTATCATGTGCAGAATTTTTTCCAGTATATTGGAAATGATATTGCTCAACCATTGGCTGTGCTGTCACTCTTGCTGTTAGGGATGCACCGATCCCGATACTTGGATCGGATATCGGTTCGATATCGCATATTTTTGCTGGATCGGGTATCGGCCTGCTGGTACCGATCCAAATCCGATCTTGCGCGTGCGCTGTATTTTGTGTAATTTATAAGCCAACAAAAGCCACGAAGGAAGCCTATTATAAAACACTAGAAAGTTGACAAGCAGACCTACTATATCATAAATGTTTTGAAGCCATTCTATAGTTTAATGTGAAGCACAGATGAATATTCACGTGGTTAAATTCATGTTCACTTCAGCGCTTCCCGCCGCTGCGCCTGTCAATCATTCTCCATTCATTCACAATTCAAACTGTGTGTCGCGTTCATGACAGCACGAAAAACTTTCTCCAAGACTATTTGTTCTTGTTAGTTTAAATAATCAGTGTGGAAATGCATTTAGTTTAGCATTAAATTGGTTCATTTTGACCTGAAACATAGAGATCATTGCTGTTTCTAAATCACGCGCAGTGTCTGTTAGATCAGCAGATCGCATTCACAACACTGGAGTAGGGTTAGCCAGCCTATTATCTCCGCTTCACACACAAAGTAGGCCTACCTGAAACTTTAAATTAGAAAAGGCTCAATAATCATTGGACATCCTCAACGCACTGATTTCTCCCCTTTGTGCTGCTGTTTTGGAAGTGTCCGTATACCAGAGGGCTGCGCGCTGTGTCTCAGTGATGCAAGCGCTTCATTCAGGCACCTGCTGCGCGGACGCGACATGCGCCGCTCCGTAAGATTATTCTTATAATAGGCTAAGTTTATGTTATTATGTTCCTTCCGCAAATTTTTTTTCCTTCTTATGTTTGTGCCGCGAAAAGTTTGTAAATCCTGGCTCATTGTGGTTTAGTTGATTAAATTATTAAAAGTGAAAATGACGGCCCGGGGGTCATATGAATTGTCATTAACAGAAAAGTATTTAGCCTAATATAGGCTACTCTGAAACGGAATATTTCACTGTAATTTTATATATATATATATATTAACATTTTATTTTACAGACCAGTTTGTCAGATTGTGCACTAAAGCATATAAGCGGACCTTGTTTTGAACTTCACATCAAATATTCTTGTTTATTTTGTAGATAACTGACCAACAAAAATACATTAAACAAAACCAACAAATTATACCAAACGAAATTTGTTTGAAAAAGATAATTTTTCAGACAAAAAATTATTTTACAGACATGCTTTCAGTTTCTCCATGTCACGCGGCTATATAGGCGAGGGAATGTTTATTAAGTAAAACTGGCCTCAGACGGTTTAGTTTAGTCTGCTTCAAACCTGCAGGAAAATATCATGCTTTGCTAAAAGGCCGATTGTTTTACCAATGATTAGGGTCAATAGTGGTAGCCTATTACAGATTTCAAAGAAAAATCTGAATATTAAAAAGGAAACATAGGCTGGACCACATCAGATCAATGTCATAATGAATGCTCAAATAATGTAGTCCATAGTTTATAGCAAGCATCATATTTAGTTAAATTGTGCCATCTGTCATCTACAGTAGCCCTATAGGTCTGTTATTTTTACTGAAGAAGAAATATTATTTGAGTTAATCAGCAGAACTATAGAAACCATATTATGTTAATAAAAAAATAATAAAAAAAACAGCACAATATCGGGATCGGATCGGGATCGGTCGATACTCAGAATTTTAGTATCGAGATCGGATCGGTTTCAAAAAAATGGTATCGGTGCATCCCTACTTGCTGTTGTCTGTGCATGCATGCTCTACTATGAAAACCATATATGCCATATATATTGATGATGTCATCTAGAATTATGTTAAAAAAAAAAAATTGTCCAAAAACATGTTCCAACCTGGAAGTACGATTATTGACAAAGAAATGCTCTGTCCTACGTTACAAACCATATTTTTAAGCATTTGGTCTATAATTTACACAATAATCTAACTCTTTAACACTGTAGACAACTCTGAATTAAGACATTTCTTGATACAATACTTCACCATTTAACGAGCCTTGTACCATAAGATGCCACTCTTAGTTAGCCTCAACCATTTAAGCTGCCGGTCTTCCAGACTCTCTCGTTTCTTCCTCCATCAGAGAGCCTCAAAATCATAATCTCTAGCTGTGCATCAACACCAGTGAGCTCGGTGAGCATGAAAATGACAGACAGAGCGAGAGCGTAAAAGAGAGAGATTATAGCAAGGTCATAAACTCTATAGATTCCCTCAGTCAGTAATCTCTCTTCATTCACACCATCACACCCACATTAGCCATTTTACCAACACACTCACTCTGTCTAGCTGACACACTCACTCTTAATCTCCAGTTCTCTATCGCTCTTTCCTCTTTCAATCTCCCCGCTCTCGTCCTGTTTCAGCAGCTGACTCTCAGACTGCTGATGTTGCTTTTCCTGGCTGTTAGGAGAGGACTAATATATTCAAGTCATCCACTCAGGAAAGCTGAAGACGCTGCGAACAAGAAACGTATTAACTTGTTGGCCTAGTGCTAGAAGAAAGTCTGAGTTTGAGATACTTTGGAAATGACTGGTCAGAGGTTTCTATGAGCTGGAAGCAATTCAGTAAGACGGACCCTTGCAGATAAATTCTTATTTTTTTAGGGAACTTTTAAATTTCATAATTTCCTTCAGCTTAGTCCCTTATTTATCAGGGGTAACCACAGTGGAATGAACCGCTAACTATTCTGGCATATGTTTTACACAAAATGGAAAACATTTTCAGATTTACACATTTTAGCACCCAAGCAACAGCTTTAGGGTTCTGTTTACACCTGGGGGGTTCATTTATAAATGTGGTGTATGCACAAATTGAGGCCGGAAATATGCATGCTTCACTTCCCATGCAAAAGTTGTGATCTATAAAAAACTTGACAGGAGAATGTGCCAACATAGGCCCATTCTGAAAACTTAGCCCTATATACATTTCCTGAGATCACAAAATATGTAGCCAGAGGTATGTATGGCTGCATTTTGTCTTTAAAACGACCAATACGGGGTGGTAGGACACCATTTTTTCACGCTTACCAGTAGCTCGCCATGTACATTGGCGGACTTGAGGTGCAGAGAGGAGTTGACCATAACTACGGGGTTCAAATAAAGCGAAGAACATTTTCAGGAAGCAAGTAAAGCAGAAACCAAAAAATAAAATAAACAAGTAAATAACAGGGTGAGAATGTGGTAAAATTTGAAAACGTGGTAAAAAATCAGGCTTTTCTTTTTCTGCATTGCTTTTAAAAACACTGTCGGTTGGGTTTAGGGAAGTGTGTGGGCGCTGGTCAATCAGTGTTTTTGAAAACACTATTGGTTGGGTTTAGGGAAGAAGGAGGGTTGGTCGATTGGTCAGTCAGTGAGTCATTTAGTTGACAGCTGCCAAAAAGCGTACACACTGGCTTCTGGTGGATTCGCAAAAACAAAAACTGCAAAAAATATACCCCCTGGGATGTATTTTGCACTCTCCAGAAATGTATATAGGGGTACATTTTCAGAATGAGGCTGGGTTGGAATGTTCACAGATGTAAGTAAACTCTAAATAAACATATTTAACTTATATATTGACTTAATTGAACCACTTTAAATCATCATATGAGCCATCACTTTTAATAAATAGATTAAAAATGCTTCTGATGTATGTTCACTTTTAAGATTTTCTTGCAAATTTTATAAATCAAACACCCTGGTAATAAAGGTGAGTTTTTCCTCAAACTTATCAGAAGTAGAGTAAATTACGCTAAACACAAGTGTAAATATTGTCTAAAGATTTAAAGTTTGTCAATAGGGCTGAGCGATTAATCGAAAAGTAATCGAAATCGACATTCAGAACCTATAATTGATCTAATTTTTCCAGGTCAATTTATTCAATTACTTTCCCTACCGTGTGTGGAGTCACGTGACCCCGCTCTGTTAAGGCTAATTTATACTCATGATATTATGATTTATACTTATTATATTATTCTGATATTATACTTCTTCCAAGCGCACATGTACGGTCCGGCGCAGCCTTCACATACACCTGTGCACCTCTCAAAAAAATGTAACTACACGTCACAACGACACAACGCAAGCTTTGTGATTGGTCGGTTTGGTATCGGTGACAAGGGTGTGCGGCGCAGAGAGCCATGTTTTAGGCAATGTGTGTTTTCATTTCAGTTGTTCAGCATTGATGTTCAATAAAGAATCATAGATAATAGATAGTGTGTGTTTACTTCAATTATTTTTTAAATCAAGTAATCCACCATTCAAAAATCTCTCACTTGTAATATGTGAGCATATTTACTGTACAAAACATGTCAGTAAACTATGAGGGCAAAAACATTAAATAAATAAAATAATCATTCGTTAATTGTAACCGAGTTAAAATGTTAAATTAATTGAAATTTTGAAATCGCCCAGCCCTATTTGTCCACATTTAGCATTTTTTGTTTACACCTGATATGAAGATGTATTTTGACAATCTTGTCACAAAAAGACAAAGCTAGATACAAGTGTAAATGGGGTCTAAAACATTTTGACCTTGTCCAGTGTTTTCAAACAGCCATAAAAGACTTTATACTACTCTTTCGCATGTAGCATGGGTTCATTCTTTAAGCAGTTTTTGTGTGTCAACCTGAGCACTACTGTAGCTCCAGCAGAAGTGATAAGCTAGAACTATGAGGTTTAAGCTCAAAACTGCACATGAGGAATCAGGAAGTCAGATTGTTTAGATAAATTATTTTTTTCCCCCCAGAATCGTGACATTTTTTGAGATTTTAGATGTAATTCTGTTTTAATTTCTAGCAATTCAGATTCTTTTCCCTCAGAGATGGAAGGTATAAACTTTCAAGGGATAGCATTCAACGGAAAAAGATGTAAATGTAAATGTCGGTCGGAAAATAAGTTTATTTAAAATGATCACATTTTAAAAAGTGGAACAGCTGCTCCTCTGTGACCAAAAACGTGGATGTAAATTTGAGCAGACCATGTGTGAATAATCGTGCCTGTCAATTTCCGAGAATTTCACAGAAAGCTTTTTTTAGACATAAAGAATACAGTAAAATTGTCCCACATTGGATTAATTTCCAAACACACGCTGTGGTTCCCACACATGTAATTAAAATTCCCACATAAAAGCTGCTAAACATCTTGGACTTTTCCTTTGTGGTCTGTTTTAAAAAAAATTCATTGGCATATGAGTGAAAAGAGAATCTATCTCAAGATGCAAGAGAAATAGTTATTGAATAGAACTGCTTAGTTTATGTATTTATGGTGTTTCCTTTTTGCCATACCTCAGATATTTGCTTCATTTCCTCTCTTTGGCCCCCAAAGCGCTCCGGCAGAACACCTATAAAGCACTCAGGCTTCATTAATTTGTGAACTGATGAATTGTTTGGCCTGCTGCTATCAGTGCTGTATTTCGTTAGAAGCCTCAATGGAATTTCATTATGTTCAATAAAGCACATCCTCACGCGCATGCGCATATCCATGCACACGCATTCTCTGGGGTTTTCACATTGACACTAGACTAATAAATCTGGTCAAGTCATCAGCCCTGGCTTCAAATAGCTTAAACGTGACATGGGCGAGAAGGGGAAAGAAAAAAAGAAAGAAAAAAAAAGAAGGAAAAGCAAAGTTAGACTCTTTTAGGCCAGCCTAGTTTGCATTAAACTGCATGACCTTATGAAACATTTCACAGTCTAAGCAGAAGTCTTGGTGTCGTATAGTTGTTGTTGTGTGTATATCCTATTTATTTGACACAATTTTTATTGCATGCTGTCTAGAAAGGATGTATGTGCATAAAGAGGGCAACAATAGATGCTTTTTTCAGCATCAAACTTGGATCCAGGAAGATTTTTCCATTTCCTCCCATAGGGATTTAAAAATGAATGAATAAATAAACCAAACCAACAATCCCAGAGATGAATGACAGCATTACAATTTTTGTTTTGAAGCAAAATTAACAATACATACAATACATTTAGAAGATCTCAAATTCCCCGAGCTGTTCTAAATTCACTGTAAAATATGGCTTCATGGAACTAGTTGTAAAAGCACAATGCATATATTAATTATTATGCAGCAGTTGTGTCTGGTTCTCGGATCTGATTGACTGATAACTGTGTGATATTCTGCAATAGCAGCACCCCTACAGCCTCCTCACCCTTCTGTATTACTCCGCTCACATAGTGACAGCAGATCAATAAACTCTGTTGGACAACATAATGTGCTTTTGAGGCTTTTTCAGGTGAGAATGTACCGTAGTTGTTTAGATGTTAAACTATGCAGTTTATTTATAAGGACAGTGCCTATTTTAAATATTTATAATTTCGGAGCTCAGCGGACATTAGCCTGTCATACTGAGCAGAGCAAAGACGGTTGCGCCACAAGATGGCGACAGAGGCCGCATAATAAGCCCTTAGAGGAGAAAATATCAGCTTATTTTCAAACTACAGCTGATCAAATCATTATAAAACAGGTAAGTGACTTTCTAAGTGGATCTCTCTCTCTTTTGTATGTTGTAGTGCTGTATTTATACCATAGTCTGGTAGTGGTTTTGGTAGTGTTTGCTTTGCTTAGCTTTTTCAGAGGTTAATTATTGTGATATCTTGATTGCAACAGAGAAATACTGGGAAATGTGTGTAGAACGATGGCATTTCATGCCGTTCAGCCTTATAATCTTAAAATGTCAGCAAAATAACCAGTTTTGTCATCACTTTAGACATTACATTACAGAATCATTCAAATATAGCTACAAAGTGACGTTTGTAAAGTAGCAACGGTTTCTGCTGTTCTGATGTCAGCCGCAGGTGTGAATGAATGGCGGAAGAAAGTAGTTCCTCATACAAAAGGATTTTTAGACTCTCCGTGTTTGATTTTCTTTTTTTTTTACACACGATTGTGCTGTCGAACTGTTGTATAAACGCAATATCACACTCGTAGCAGTGTGATATGGCTGTATATCATCACTGGTGGGACACTAAAGCCTGGTTTATACTCAACGTGTCCACTAGTTTGCTTGAGTGCGCACAGCGAATGTGACATCGCCGTGTTCGGTTTGGGTGCACGCGACATAATTTCGGCTGGCGGTGCGCACGGCATTTTTTGAGACTTGATTGAGTTGAATATGAACCACTTTGAAGAGATTTTGTCTGAAAAATAATGACTGTACAGACATCTTTATGATCCGTGATCATAGAGATAACCTGATCAATAATTGATGATCAATAATTCTTGGCTAGAAATTGCAACAGCCATGGGAAAGGAGGAAAGTTTTTGTTAAAAAGTTTGGAAAAACC
Source organism: Danio kyathit (assembly GCA_903798195.1). Lineage (NCBI taxonomy): Eukaryota > Metazoa > Chordata > Actinopteri > Cypriniformes > Danionidae > Danio > Danio kyathit. The sequence continues at coordinate 38,379,625 of LR812535.1, forward strand.
TGAGGGATAAGTCTGTTAAAACCAAAAGAGGCCATGGCAAAAGTGGAGACCCAGGTACACAATTAGAGAAATATGTTTTTCCACCATTCATAGGTTTTACACTGATGTATATATTAGAATTTTGAATTCAAAACAATTTAGCTACAAAATTATAATGAAGGAACAAATTATTTCTTTGATCACTGGAAAGGAATATTTGAACCTATCAGTTTACGAAATTGATGCCCTGTTTTTCTTGGCTTTATTGGTGATAGTTGTCAGGAATGTTGGACCATTATTGCATTTTTAGCATAAGTATAGGACAGAAACTAGCCAGACAGTATGAATGGTTATAAAAATCTTTATAATCATTATAATAATTTATAAAAACAATGAAAATAATTGGTTTCAAAATATTGAATGATATTAACGATATGACGTAGTTCCGGAACCTTTCTACTTCTCTGTTTATCCATCTGACTTTACGGTCAGATTCTTTTGACCGCCCCTGCTGTTTTAAAGAATATCACAATGGCGAACACTGCAATAAAAGCCTCGTCCGCTTCGCGAGGTGTGCGTTCAGTTAGCGGAGGTGCGCGACGCGACACCAGGCAAAAGTGTAAATCCAGCTTAAGGCAACGCTTCCCACCAGTGCCGATATACAGCCATATTGCACTGCAACTTGTGTGATATTGCTCATTTAAATAAATATATTAATGTTACATTTTAAAGGAAACAACGGTCTCAGGAGTGCAAAACCGTTTCATTCCATTCCATAATCCGTAATAAATAGGTCATGATTATGCTGAAAAACTATTTAGACAATTTCTTATTTAATAAGTGGCTTAATAAATATCCTTGTCATGACTGCATAAAATAAAATGAATGCTATCATGAGATATATCTATTAAGCTTTAGTTTTTTTATCGAACATATTTGTATTCTATTTGCAGTACTGTATTGTGGCACTGCCATTTTATCAAGTGTTTTTGTGCTATATTTAGGATCACAGACTAAAATAACTTAAAATATCCTGTCTGTATGTTTTGTTTTAGTTTATTTTGACATGGCCATGAATAGTTCTAAATCATAATGATGTCTTCAATTTAATTCCATTAGTCCACTTAGTGTATGTGCAAAGGCCAGTTTTGTGCAAACCCTCTTTCCGAATCGAATCCTTCTTAGACAAAAAAAGCAGAAGAAGAGGGGAGGGTGAAGGATAATGACAGACAGGAAATTGGGTCTGGGTAAAGGAAGTGCGGGGGTTTCTGCATATGTGTGCCTCTGCGCCATAAATTACATCCAAAATGACAGGATGTGCCCATAAACACATATTGAAACGTGACCGATAGCTTCTCACTAGGGGGAAAAGACGTTTTCAGAGTGCAGTGCCACTTCCTGTCTGCCTCGGAATGCTGAATCGTGGGTAATAATGGGTGTCTGAGAAACCAGAAGCGAAGAGCTATGAGCCTACAGTGCCCTGCAGACTGAGTGTGTGATATTGTTATGATCTGGCAAGGCTCACGTCAAGCATATAAGTTGTCTTTTTATGGCTAAAGATGGCATATAGTGGACATAATTTGTGTTTTTGTGTCTCACTGCAATGATGTGGGGATCATATCCTTTTGTTTCAGGGTTTGAGATTCTACTTTAGTTCTGAACTTTACTAATATTACTTTGGTATAGTTGTGGTACTTAATGGTAATATGTGTTGGATTTTGACCAGTTGCCAAAAATGCTTTTAATGACAACATTTATATACAGTTGAATTCAGAATTATTAGCCCCCCTGAATTATTAGCCTCCCTGTTCTTTTTTTCCCCCCATTTTCTGTTTAACGGAGAGAACACATTTCAACCCATTTCTAAACATAACAGTTTTAATAACTCATTTCTAATAACTGATTTATTTTATCTTCACCATGATGACAGTAAATAATATTTGACTAGATATTTTTCAAGACACTTCTATACAACTTAAAGTGACACTTAAAGGCTTAACTAGGCTAATTAGGGTAACTAGGCAGGTTAGGGTAATTAGGCAAGTTATTGTTTAATGATGGTTTGTTCTGTAGACTATCGGAAAAAAAAATATAGCTTAAAGGGGCTAATAATTTTGACCTTTAAATGTTTTTTTAAAAATTAAAAGCTGCTTTTATTCTAGCTGAAATAAAACAAATAAGACTTTCTCTAGAAGAAAAAATATTATCAGACATACTGTAAAAATTTCATTGCTCTGTTAAACATAATTTGGGAAATATTTAAAAAAGAAAAAAAATTAGGGGTGGTAATAATTCTGATTTCAACTGTATATATAAAATAGTATTTCTTTTTAAAATCTTTTCCAAGTTCTGTTTAACAGAGACAAGATATTTTAGCGCATTTTTAAACCTAATCATTTTAAAAACTAATTAGTCATAACTAATTCCTTTTGTCTTTGCCATCATGCTTGTACACAGAGCTTGACATTAACTTTTTGGATCACCAGCCACTGTGGCTTGTATATTTCCAACATTACCAACCTCTCGCCATTTTTACTAGCCACACTTTTGTTGTTGTGAAAATGTATTTTATATGCATAAATTTGACTTTGAAATGCTAGAATTACTTGATTTAGATTTTGTGTTACTGTATGTCCACATGCCTCCTCATTTATTTAACTTTTTATGTGTTTTTGTGTATGAGCTTGCTCAATGTGCATGAGCAAATGGGTTGTGTCGCATTGCAATAAGTTTTTATTTCACATGACTTTTCAAGGCTCAAAATTAAGGATTTACGAAATTTATCTCTGACCACACCAAAAGTAAATAAATTATTATTTCTTAGCCACAAATTTTAAACAATGTGTCAAAACAAGCCAAATATAGCTGTATACATGCACTTTTATTTCAACAAAACCTTTCTTTTAAATAAAAAAAAAAAAAAAAAAGAAAAAAAAACTATTGTCATGTATCTAAAATATGCACAGTAATCTGTCCTGGCTAAAGGTTCCAGATCACCACCTAACTACACATAAATGGGGGTTAATCTCATATTAAAGCAAAATTATTGTAAAAAAAAAAAAAAAAAAGATAGCTAAACAATATTAACAAAAATAACTGTAAGCCAAATAAAAGCATACCGTGTGTGATAATAAAAGGTTGATCATGTGCACATGGTTAATGTTAGGCCTGTTAATAATCTGTTCAAAGAATAATTAAAGTAAAAGCAGCGACAAAAGGATACATTTAAAAAAAAAAAAAAATCTTGAGCTCTTGAAAGCAGCAGGACTGTGGGTGCACGATTATCACTTTTTGTCCAGTCTATTTCAAAGAGAACTGATCGCACCAGTTGCGTTTCTGTAGGCACAGTTGCTTTACGTATGTAAACAGGAGCGCACACGCTGTTTTACAGTCGCACGCATCACATCACCTGTGCGTGCCTCATATAGCTCTCATTCAGAATTCACCTGCTTTCTTTTGCTTGCAAATACAATTATTTTTGTCAGTCATGCTACTTCTTGATTCTAAGATCACATTTGCACGAATATTGGCCATCTATATTGTTAAACCCTGCTTTTAAGAAAACCACAATTTAAAAAATATTTTCAATCAGCCAAAGTGGCTAGTGGTAGTGGGAGTATCTGTTTAGCCCGCCAGAGTTGAAATCTACCCTCATTTGCCAGGTGTTAATGTCAAGCCCTGCTTGCACATTATATTATTCCAGAGCGGAATGAACCGCCAGCTACTCCGTCATTTGTTTTATGCAGCAGATGCCCTTCCTGTCCCACACACTCGTACACTTTGGCAAATTTAGTTTATTCAATTTGCTTATACAGGTACCGCATGTCTTTGGACTGTGGGGGAAACCGGATCACCCGGAGGAATCCCACACGAACCCGGGGAGAACATGCAAACTCCACAAAAAAATGCCAACTGGCCCAGCCCGGACTTGAACCAGTCTTTACCTTCTTGCTGTGAGGCGATGGTGCTAATCACTGAGCCACCGTGTCGCCCTAAAGTACAGTTTAAAGGCTTAAATAGGTTAATTATGTTAACTAGGCAAGTTAGGTTATTAAGGCAAGTCATTGAACAACACTGGTTTGTTCTGTAGTCAAAGGAAATAATTTATTACCAGGGGTAATAATATTGGAATTATTATAAAACATTTTTTTAATTAAAATCTTTTTTTATTTCAGCCACACTAAAACAAATAAGATTTTCTTCAGAAGAAAAGTACTGTGAAATTGTCCTTGCTCCTTTACACATGAAATTTTAAATATTATTATCAAAACTATAATAATTTCATTGGAGCGCTAATCATTTTGCCCACATTTCTTAATTTCAGCTGCAAAAATATAAAATTTAAATAATAATAAATACATAAATAAAAAATATAAATAA
>LR812535.1:38388983-38418983 GCA_903798195.1 Danio kyathit
TCCGCTGTTATTATTACATCACAAAAACCATTTCAACATTTTTAATAGAAGTCATTAGCCTAAAGATTATGTCATAATGACTTATTTCCTCTGTCTCACTCTTCTCACTCACCGTTCATGTGCGCGCGATGCATGTGATGAAAGACAAACGTGCCAAACCATTCTAAGAACACTTCGGTACGGTTACGGTTGTTTCTCCACTGAGCCTGGATCGACGTGGCACGATTACAAACCATTTTCGGCACAGAATTCTCGGCACGGTTAGATAACCGTGTGTGTCGACGTCGCGGCTCTGTTGCCACCACAGCTGGCTCAGCGGAAGTGCACTAGTCATAAGACATCCACAAGTAAACTACACTATTTAACATAAAAACTGATACAGGTCTAAACGATACAGTTTGAAAAGGGTTTTAAAACCACAGAGCAGTCTCTGGCAGAGAAGGGAGTCACTTGCCCACCACATTCTTACGAACATATTTTATTTATCAAAGTTATTATTTCATTGACTTGAATAAAGTTAACCGTGTATAATTACGAACCAGTCATCTAAAATCTTAAAATAATAAATTAGCCTATTGCTTTCATTGTTTCATTAATTTGATTGACATCCTAGGCAGAGACGTTTATTTCGCCTGACTAAACATGAGTTTATTGCATGCCGTGCTGTATTTGGTAGCACAAAACTCGCTCTGAGAACTTTACCAACGAGTACATGCACTGCTGAAAGACTTTTTTTTTCCTGCTGCGCATCGAATAAAGACACGCTTAAGATCGATATATCCATGGAACACCGACTTGCAGACTCCTTGAACAATGAGGAAATAATTGCACTTTTTCATTCAAAACCAGACTGCAGCATGCTTGTTTTGTAATTTAATGCCAGCTATACCACCTGAAAGATGGTTACGACGTGTCGGCCGTCACCGGAGAAAGTCTAATCTTTCTTCAGTTTTTTGGACTTTGCATGAAAGCTTTACGGAGTGGCACTGTCCGAGGTGCTCATTATTGTGTTGGATTTAAATTATAGCCTATAAATGCACAGATAAACAAGTCAAATGAATGAATAAATAAAATAAATATGGATTGTTAAATGCCGGTATTGCTTTTACTCAAAAAAATATCAATATGTCTTGACAAATGTTTTATAAAAATAAAATGAGCAATTTTTAACATTTCAGCTATAGGCCATTATACGATTCAGTTAAATACAAGTTGGACATTTGGGGCCATGTAACATGTTTCTGTGTGTTTTTTTTTTCTTGGTTATCTATAATATATACTGGGCAGCTGCGCAAAATATTTTCTAAAACGTCAAGCGGGAATTTGTCTTTAGCTCGTTAGTTAGAAAAAAAAATATTAAAATAACAGAAATAAAATGATAAAAATACAAAGATAAAAAGAGCAGCATTTTGCTAAATATAATAGTCCTTTATATGCTTTATATCCTGCTGTGTGTTGTTTCATATTCGTTTTTTATTTAACTTGATGGATTCATTATTTAATGTTTGAATACTGAAACAAATAAAAGCCATTGCTTAAAGGGTCACGAAACCCCCTGTCTCAGCAGGGTGTTTTCACACCTCTGTTTTGAAAAAAGTCAGGAAAGTTGGGCGTGTCTAGCTCTGGGAGTGTGGGAGTGTCGGGGGAGGGAAAGAGGATAAGATTTTGCATAGAAGGGACGCGCTAAGTTTGACAGGAAAAACAAACACACAGAGGCTGATTTGTTACGGCGAATAAGAGAAAAAAATCCTCCGCAATTCTCTGTACCTTATGTACTCGGTAGGTAGCGTCAGAAAGTCGTGTGTGTATAGACTATCCTGTCACAAAATGCGGCGAAAATCCTGCACGACAGGAAGTGTTTCTGTTTACATGTTTACACTCGGAGAGCAGCATTTAAACAAAGGGCACTGCACTGCAAACACTTACCAAATCTGTAGACAGACAATCAAACTGGAGCTGTGTCTTTTTATTAAAAGTAGACGAGCGGCATCGATCCGGATTTCACCATTTCCAGATGAGAAAAAGCTCTCGGGTAAAAATGTTCCTTACAAACGCGTTTCTGTCGCGTGTCGCGTGCACTGTAATCCACACGTGAGTCCAGCTGCTCTCCCATAAAGGGAAAATGAAAACAAAACCTTCGTTGCAACACACTAATAACACCTACGACTCTTGTCTTGAAATTCTTGTACTTTCACTTGTTTTGGCAACACAACGTGGCGTCTCTCTGCCGTCTGAACAGTGTAACCTGGTAAACAGTCTCCGGAGCTATCATGCATATTAATGAAGTTTCGCGTCATACACAATAGAGCGCGCTGATTGGTTTGAAGCACGTCTTCTCATGAATTAATACTGCGCACTCAGATACGTCAGAACGCCCTCGAAAAGACAGACAGCCACTCTACTGCTGGATTTACACCTAAGTATCTCATGGCCGTGACGTAGCTTCAAAAATTTGTTTCAAACCGGAAGAACGAATTTGCTCAAAATAACGCAAAAACAACCAATTTTCACTTTTTAGTGCAATATATGTGTCCTAATAGTGTTTATAGCAGCGTGGGACACATATATGACTGTCAACAGCTCAAAAAACGTGTTTTGGTGTTTCGTGACCCTTTAAAAGCTTATTTTTACCATCAACATGTAGTATGTTTTATATCATTATCAACTTTTGATGTAAAACGTAATTTAATTTATTGTTAAAAATGAAATAATTTAAATGCTATATTTTTTTTACTAGTGAAAGTGCCCGCTGACTTTTGACAAGGCCTGTCCAAAAATATACTTCTGCCACTATAATAAAAATGCACTATTATTGTTGCATAATCATTGTTTATTTTTCTGTTATGTGCAGAGATATGAAATATATTATTTATTTTCCCTCCAGTCATTTTCAATCATCATGTTACATTTTGGTCATTTTCCCTCAGAATCAAAATTTGCCAGGAGCCGCACAACACATGACTCACTGACCGTGAGCTGTTGGTGAGAGGACGGGCGCGCGCCTGTGAATGAAGTCTACTTTAGTTAAAAGAATAGGCTGTGAATAACAGGTAATAAAGTTGCAAGTAACATCTAGTTTGTGGCACAGAGTGATCGTTTGGGAGCTGCGCAGGTAGTAATAACCACACTTAGCAAAGAAAATAAAACCGAAAGCACGCACATTTAAACAATCATATCGCATTTTAGAGTAATGATTAGGACAAGCGTTTAATGTTTTTCTGTCATAGCGAACCTAAAGTGTTGTGCATGAGAATAAATGTTTACCAGTGTCAGTATAACTACTCTAGCCCATATAATGTTGAATATAATGCAAGATAGAATCTGATAATGACAGATGTCTGATTTTACCAGTAGAAAAAATGTTCTAATAATGTTTAATAATGTTGTCAATGACAAATGACAAGCATGTGTCTCAAACATAATAATTCAACTTTAGAATAATGAATAGTTGTATTCTGATGTCATCACTTTACTGTGCATTAATGACCAGGACATATTTAAAGTCTATTCAAGTCCTCCATTCAAGGTCTATTCAAAATTTGCATTTTAACCAACAGTAGACCTACACATAATAGTATTATTATTGTTTTATCATATGTTTGAGAAATAACAATAATAATAGGCTACTCATATTAACCTTTGTTTTACATGTACAGAATCGTGAGAAAATCGTGATCTTTATTTTAAGCAAAAGAATCGCGATTCTCATTTTAGCCAGAATCGTGCAGCTCTAACGTAAAATGCTTTTTCGGCTCAGTTGACTTTTATTTCAACTGGGAGCACACAGCACGCAATGGCATAACGTGAGGCGCGCAGGTCGCATACGCAGCGCGTAAAACACTCATGGCCATTAATAAACCATTCAAAATATGCGCCTCGCAAAAAACGCTTTCGGTGATCGGTCCCTTATGCAGCCAAACTTTAAAAATATATAAAATAATATTTTTTAATCCTTTAACTGATACCATTAATCGGTTACAAACGCACCCTTTCGTTTAACGGTTAAAAGGTTATTTTGAGCATCCCTAGCATGTACATAATTGTATATCTTTGAAATCTAAACATTAACTTGTATTTTAAAATAAATGATTTGGAATTACATATTTAAATTAGAAATTAGATCTGCTTGCTGCGCGTCCTGTACAGTATGTGTGTCAGAAAAGTGAGGGATTACATGCATAAATACACTGCTTGACCAATTCATACGTGATTTATCCATTCATGCGTGCGGAGTTTGCGCGATTTGAGATGTCATCTTAAGTGGACCGTGTAGTTTGTGTTAACCGCACACAGAGACTAACTTTAATTAGGCTATATTCTAGCTCCAAGCTTCAAGCAAGGCAAAGTTGCTTGAGTCTATTTTCTGTGTCCCACGACATTTGAGTCACATCCTGATAAATTAGTCTAAATCTGAGGTAACAAATTAATCGAAAGCCACGCTGCTTTACAAAACAAATAACTTTATATATCGAAAACACGCATTATTTTACACAACTACGAACACACTTTTCAAGAGTTCACACTTAGCTGATCATTGATTATAAAGCTTGTTTGGCATGCTGTCCCGGGAAAGAGCCCTGAGCTCATAAGATTCTCGAGCCCGGGGCTCCCTCTCGTTTGCAAGGAGAGTCTTTTGTGTCTCCAGAATGTGTCTGTAAAGTTTCAGCTCAAAACACCCATCAGATTATTTATTATACCTTTCAGTAATTTTCAGCTCTGAGCATCTTGTAGCTGTTATTGTTGCCTGTGACTTTAATACTAGTTCTCCCTACCCACCATTTCCACGTGCCTGTCAGAGTGAGCCTCAATCTCCACTTCGGCTGCGTCAGATAAACAGCACAGTGACAGACATGAAGGAAGCAGATCTCACGTAACGTTTATGAGATTCTTACTACAGTAAGAACATTTCTATTGATTATTTGATGAATTAACTCCACAACAAATACAAGTCTTTCAATGAGTCACACACAATGTCGTTACAAAGTTCACGCACACGCACAGACACACAGCGGACACACACACAGAGTTGGCGTTTTACTTTGCACTGTTTTTGCATGCAAATGTGACAAGATACACGTTAATATCCACTGCTGTATGAATATCCATTATGTTAATGTACAAAATAAACCTGATTTAACATCCACAAACCGGGATTGAAGCGTTTTCTTTTATAATTGTACACACAGGGCTGTGGTGATAAAGACCGTAAAATCAATGTAATTTATTACAAACATGCACTGTTTTAAAAACTTTTTAAACTTGTAAAACTCATTCTTGATCACCTTTGATGATGACTGATGATCACAGCGAGCTGAACAGATCCTTTATTCCCAGTTGCTTTGCGCATGTCCTGTCATGTTGATATGATTTTACGCGTTTCTACAGAGATATGTTAATACGCGGCAATCAATTCGGTGGGCGGGGAAACTCCACTCCTACCTCACGTTACGGTGGGCCTCAAAATGGGAGGTATTTGTATCCTATTTTTACGTCAGGAAATAAAAATGAAAAATTGATTGTGTTTCTAACACTCCAATATAACTGTGGACACTATACCTACACACAGTTCTGTCCAAACAGCTTAAAAAAAAGATGGTTTTCATCATAGGTGCCCATTCAAATAAAAAACAATCGAAGTATTATTTGATTCATTTTAATTATGGACACATTTGATCATTCAGGAATCTTCTAGGAACACCAATACTCTGAATTGAAAACTATAAAAATAGTAGGGGTGTCAAAATTAATTGTTTCTTCGGTGCACCGCGATGCAGACACGGACAATTCGGTATCGGTTCAGTAATAATCATAACCAGTTAATATGTACTGATGTTATTTATGTCATATGCGATATGTTGCCGTAGCATACTATAGCGAGGGAGGCGAGCGCGAGTATTTACAATGCTCCAACTACTTAAACTCAGAAACTGTCCACAATTTGACTGCGTGTGTGTTTGCTGGACTGTGTTTCACTGACACTTACAACAGAAGCCCCTATTTCACGGCGATTAAGAGAATGAAAGTAATCTCTATTTCTCTCTCTCTCTCTCTCTGTGGCCCATGATTGCATCTGTGAAGAGCGCCAGCATGTAAGAGCCAATCAAAGCCCTTTCTATTGAGCGCGTGACCAATCAAAGGGTTCTAAGAAAGAACTTGGTAGACAATACTCAGAAAGCGAGCTGTATATTTATATTTGTTTATTTGCTTTAAATGCTCGTGTTGTTTAAAGGTACAGTTCATATATCTGACTGTTTGTATTAAAGTAAAATTTGTTTTACAAATAGTATATAAATATGTTTATACATTTTAATACAAGAATTGCTGTGCTGTGAAGGAATCGTCAATGCACCGAGATATCGAATTGAACCGAATCGATGGCATGATAATCGTAACCGAACCGTGAGACCAGTGTAGGTTCACACCTCTAAAAAATAGGCTTTAAATCAACAGGTTGCAGCAAGACTTAATCATTCGTTGAAAGAAATTAATTGATTTGTTTGGAATAGCTGATTCATAAAGAAACTAAACAAGTGTCTGTCTTTATAAATGGCTTATTAGAATCACCGACTCAATTAATTTAGAAACACTGAATGGATCAGGAACCAACCCACTATTAATCAGGCATGCAGTGTTCCATGAAATAGAAAACAGTCCATATTGACAGTATTGTGTGTAAATACAGTATGTACTACAGCTATAGATAAAATAAGTGATCTTCTTAAAGAAAGGACAAATGTATGTCCGATTTAAGTCGATAGACATAGTATTTCAAAACCAGACAGTCTGACATAAAACCAGACGAATTGCCACCCTAGTCATGAAGCATCATTGTCTGTTTATTTATATTTTATGTGCTTTCTTCTTTTTTTTTCTCGAACAGCCTTGAGTTGTGCACACTACTTCAAATGAATAACAAATTGAGTCCAGTGCAAGTTCACTTCAGTTCGAAATGGTATAACATTAGACTACAGTACAAATTAGTCCACAATGTATGACTCCCATAGTCAGTATCATTATTGAGCCACAGCCTTTTAGCTCTAAAAGGGTCATTTGTGAAAATGAGTGAAAGGCCTGACTGCCAAACGGCACCAGAGGCACAGAAGCTGAGTGATGAGGTGATGAATCTTGAAAACTGTTTTGGAGTACATTAGATTAGATTAACTGCCTCAAGCCTTGGCGACATTGTCACAAAAGTCACGAGGCCTTCGTCATTAAGACTTAATTGATTCCAGTCTCCGCACCGAGTTACTCGAGCTCCAGTGAATATAACAGTCAAGCGTCTTCAGTAGCTCAGAGCGATGTCTGACTTTAACACATGGCACTTGGAAGCCATTTCATCTGCCATTTTGCAGTGAATTCACTTGTGCTTGTAGGTTTAGGCGTCGGAAACTCAACACCTAGAGTTTTTCATAACTGTCTGAAACGTTGGGAATATCTTGAATGCATTGTTAGGAAAAAGTTTTGTATGTCATGAAAATGCAGTGTTAGCAAATGGTTGGCTTTGCTTTCAGACGTGATTGCGATTAAACATTTGCAGGTGGAGACGGGGTTGTGGTGAGGGTACAGTGTTTCAGGCAGGAAATTCCTCTCAGAATAAAGGACCTGTCGGCTTGCGCCACGAGTGGCCCGACTGATGGCCCAGAGCCATATCACTCCAGCTGGAGTAATAGAGGGAGATATGCTCTCTCAGCTGTTTAATAAGAAAAATAGACAGCCATTCTGTTATAATGAAGGGAAAGTTGAAGAGTTATTGAGATTTATGACATGAACCGAGTGCATAGAGCGAAGCAACTTTGGTTTGCTTGGTTATCCATAGACTTTTTTTTTTAAATAGTCTTGTTAAAAAATAGTTCCACTGGTACTGTGCATTATGGCTTTAGAGAAATTGTTACTTATACATTGAATTACCTTATATGTTTTGCCCAACACAGGTTCATTGGAAATATATGCTTCAGCCTACAGTTTTTTTTTTTAGGCAAGGTACAGTTTCTAGGCAAAATGAATGCTATGGGCAGTATAATACCAACAACGCTTGTTCCTTTTCACACTAATGATAGTTACAGGGACATATTATTGACAATTTTTTGTGCAGTTCTTTCCATGGAACCAAATAAAAAGCCTATGAATTATATAGTGCAATATGTTTGCCTCATCGATCTATTTCCATATGGACAACTGTTTTGCTCAGCAGCTCACTTTGTATGGTTTTGTAATTGTGATGCGGAGCACTCTGATTCGAGTCCAGTGAAGCACAAAATAAATTAAAGCAATGTAAAATAAAGGTAAAATTATCATCTTATTTCCTCGCTATAAGAATGTACAGAAATTTGATTGGGGTGATGTATTCTGTAAAAAAAAAAATACTTAAAACCGTTTTTAATACATTATACATATACATCTTGGAAAATTAAAGAATTATTGAGATTTATAACATGAACCGAGTGCATGGAGCGAAGCAACTTTGGTTTGCTTGGTTATCCATAGAACTTTTTTTTAAATAGTCTTGTTAAAAAAATAGTTCCACTGTACTATATTGTACTGTACATTATGGCTTTAAAGGAACAGTTACTTGTACATTGAATTACCTTATATGTTTTGCCCAATACATGTTATTTGGAAATATATGCTTCAGCCTACAGTTTTGTGAAACTGCAAAATGCACTTTTGTAGGCAAAGTACTGTTTCTAGGCAAAATAAATGCTACAGGCAGTATAATGCCAACAACTCTAGTTTCTTTTCACACTAATTATAGTTACAGGGACGTATTTAGGGCTGTCAAAATTAATCATTTCTTCGGTGCACCGCGATGCAGATGGGGACAATTCGATATCGGTTCAGTAATGGAGCATAACCGGTTATTACGCACTGATGTCATTTATCCCGTATGCGCGATGTCGCGGTAGAATACTATGGCGAAGGAGGCGGGGGTGAGTAAAATAAACACTCCTACTACTTAAAAAGCACATCTTTCACTGAAACTGAGGAATGGTAAAGCACGAGCCGCTATTTCACTCCATCTCTGCCCCTCTCTCTCACAGACACACTTTGGGCATTTGACCCGCCGTTGGCATGTTCGTGAGGTAAATTTTCCTCTCCTCTCGGATGTTACTTGTGGATCCAGACACAAGCGTGCCTGTGGTGCGAGTTTATTGTATTGTATTTATTCTATTACGGATTACCTGATAACCGCGTATTATGCGCATATAGACTGACCCGCGGCTGTTTTTCCCGCGTCACTCATGGACAGCGCTTTCGTTTCTAAAGCCAAGCGCAGCCCAATCTGTTGAGCGGGTGAAGACAATGACCAATCATAGGGTTGTAAGAACTTGCCAGCGCTCCAAAAGCAAGCGAGATAATATTTGCATTAGTTTATTTGTTATGAATGCTCGTGCTGTCTTCTGTGCATGTATTGGAGTTTTTTCTAAAACATTCACAAAGAGTTTTTTTTTTTTGAGCAGGTAAAATTAAAGGTACAGTTCATATATCTGACTGCTTGTATTAAAGGACAAAATTGTATTAAAGTAATATATAAATATAGACATATTTATAGATTTTAATAAAAAAAAAAATTCTTGTGTTGTAAATTGTGTATGGAAAGAATCGTCAATGCACCGTGATGCACCGAGATATCGAATTGAACCGAATCGATGGCATAATAATCCTAACCGAACCGAACCGTGAGACCAGTGTAGGTTCACACCCCTAGACGTATTATTGACAATTTGTTTTGGGTAGTTCTTTCCATGGCACCAAATAAAAAGCACAAAACAACTCAATTATGTCTATAATTATAACTGTTTTGACATGGTCAGTTTGCTCAGTAGCTCACTTTGTATGGTTTTGTAATTGTGATGCAGAGTCCAGTGAAGCACAAACAAAATCAAAGCCATGTAAAATAAAGGTAAAATGATGTGGTCGCAAACTGGTCTTTCCTCTACAATAAGACTATCTAGATCTGATCTTAAAACTCTTAAAAATCATTTACAGTAAATATCACCAAATATTGTGAATATAATATTTACTTGCATTATATGTACACTACGGCAACGCAGTGGCGCAGTAGGTAGTGCTGTTGCCTCACAGCAAGAACGTTGCTGGGTCGCAGGTTCGAACCTCGGCTGGGCTGGGTCAGTTGGCGTTTCTGTGTGGAGTTTGCATGTTCTCCCTGCGTTTGCTTGGGTTTCCTCCGGGTGCTCCGGTTTCCCCCACAGTCCAAAGACATGCAATACAGGTGAATTGGGTAAGCTAAATTGTCCATAGTGTATGAGTGTGAATGTGTGTGTGGAAGTTCCCAGAGATGGGTTGCGGCTGGAAGGGCATCCGCTGCGTAAAATTGTGCTGGATAAGTTGGCGGTTCATTCCGCTGTGGCGACCCCGCAAGGGACAAAGCCGACAAGAAAATGAATGAATGAATGAATATGTACACTACAATCTAAATTGTGAGAGTTTCATTTTATTTCATCGCTATAAAAATGTACAGAAATTTGACTGTATGTCATATATACATGTCATATATACATGTATATTGTTGGCAGCTAGCTCTCTGCAAGTTTCACATGGTCGCCCACTGAAGCTAAGCAGGGCTGCGCCCGGTCAGCACCTGGATGGGAGACCACATGGGAAAGCTAGGTTGCTGCCGGAAGTGGTGTTAGTGAGGCCAGCAGGAGGTCGCTTTGCCGCTGCGAGTCGCTCGTAATGTGAATGAGGCTTTACCAAGATCCAATATCATAGCTACTTTTTACACTTGGTGTGTTTTGATTAATCTGAAGTAGACAATGCTCAATAGAAGTGTGCTTTGCTCTCAATACTGAGATGCTTTGACCTTGTCCACCAAAATGTTCTTCAAAAATGAACATTTATCTCAGACTCCTGTGTGAAGGTTCAGTAATTTCACTTTCATGGCAAAGAATATGTTCTTTTCATTGTATTTAAAGTGAAATAACTCAACATAAACATAAGAGGATGAGAAAAATGCTAATTTTGAAAGAAAATGACGATTCTTTTCCTGATTCCAACCTACAGAGTTCAGCATAGTTTTACTGCTCTCTGTATCATTTTCCATTATCTCCTTTTGCTTTCATTTATTAATCATACAAGCTTTTTTCAGTATGAGATCTGAAAAACCCCACACACCCTTTCACAGAACCTACCTTCAGGACATCAGCAAAGTGGTCAAAAGTTGACGAAAGTGACCTATTTAAACACCAAGAATAAATGGGAATGTCTTTCCTTTATCTTTTTTTTTTGGATATTGATCAAATTTCCCCTTCGTACCAGGCACTGCATACAGTATACAACACCTTTAAAGGGCGCCGATGAA
This sequence comes from Danio kyathit, assembly GCA_903798195.1. Taxonomy (NCBI): domain Eukaryota; kingdom Metazoa; phylum Chordata; class Actinopteri; order Cypriniformes; family Danionidae; genus Danio; species Danio kyathit. The sequence continues at coordinate 38,400,304 of LR812535.1, forward strand.
GAAAATCATCTTTTGTAAGCTGTTTGAACAGAACTGTGTGTAGGTATAGTGTGTCCACAGTCATATTGGAGTGATATAAACACAATAAGTCTCCTTTTAAAATTTCCTGACGTTAAAATAGGATCCAAATCCCTCACAATTTGAGGCTCACTGTAACGTGACATAGGAGTGCGGTTTCCCCGCCCACCAAATTGATTGACAGCCTCATAGCAACATGTCTCCGTAGTAATGCGTATAATCATTTTAACAAGACAGGACGTGCACAAAGCAACTGGGATTAAGGATCTGTTCAGCTCGCTGTGATCATCAATCATCATCAAATGTGATCAAGAATGAGTTTTACAAGTTTAAAAGTTTTTAAAACCGTGCATGTTTGTAATGAATTACATTGATTTTACCGTCTTTATCACCACAGCTGCATGTCAGTACAATTATGAAAGAAGACGCTTCAATCCCGATTTGTGGACGTTAAATCAGATTTATTTTGTACATTAACAGAACGGATATCCATACAACAGTGGATATTAACATGTATCCTGTCACATTTGCGTGCAAAAACAGTGCAAAGTTAAACGAACACTATGTGTGTGTCGGTGCGCGTAAACTTTGTAACGACATTGATTGTGACTCATCGTTGTCATAGACTCATTAACTCCACAACAAATACATCAAATAATCATTGGGGAAGTTCTTACTGTAGTATTTTTTTCACAAACATTATGTGAGATCTGCCTCTTCATGTCTGTCACTGTGCTGTTTATCTGTGATTCTTCTGTATATATATTTTCCCAGCTCAATGGGGCAACCCCTGTAATTTGCCTAAATCTAAATTTTTTTTTTTTAAGGTGTGGGAGGGTTGGGGGTCTTAGTGAGGTTTATCGTCATCATAGCAGAAGACCTGATTGATGGTTTGCGCCTTCATTGTTCCTCATTGTGCACAAGAAGGAGCATTAACTGCTTCATTCCTGACATCATTCAGGTATAATCATATTGTGTAGACCTATAATGTGCGTGTATGACGAAGCCGCTGACAATATGCAAGATTATGAAATCGCTTTGAATGTGTTCGCGGCTGTGCACTTTTTCCGCGCTCACAATTGCATGTCTCGACCACGTGCGCTGAATGTACATCATAAACACAGCTGCAGGACGCACTTTTTTTATTGTCCTCTGCAAGTCATCTGTCCTTATGTCTTCATTTATTCAGTGCTACAGCTTAGCACCTGAAATGTAATGCGTGGAATTGTCATGAAATTATGATCATACCAATTTATAAAAATACATTTCATAATTATTTAAGGCTACTAAAAAGCAGGGACCACACCGAAGGAAAGGGAAAATGAAAGTGCTAAACTTTTTAGCAATGCATGATGTATTTTAGGCTGCTCAATTCAAGTGGACTTAATATTTTTACAGTTGGAATTGTTGACTGACTAGTAGTTTATTTATCATGTGGAATAAAGAGTTGACTAAATTACAGGGAATGTTGGGTTGGGACACGTCTCGTCCTTCTCCTTTTTTGTACTCGCCTGATCATTCCTGCTAATGCAGCTAAGGCAGAGATTGAGGCACACTCTGACAGACACGTGGGAGTGGTGTACGGGGACGGCTAGCATTAAAGGCACAGGCAACAGAAACAGCTACATTGTGTTCAAAGCAGAAAATTCCAATGTTCTGAAAGGTATAATAAATAACCTGATGAACTTTACAGACACATTCTGGAGACACAAAAGACTCATCTTAAATCTTGAAAAAGGAGTAAAATAGGAGCCCTTTAATAATAGTGAACAAGCCTGGGTTGAGGTCAGAAATGTTCATCAAGAATTTATGATTTCAGAATGTGTATGTATATGCAGCTCAGTTTATACTCCATAGATCTTTAATTGATTGGAGTGAATGAGGATTCGGTGTGCATGAACACATCAGCCTTGGCCCTGTGCAAAGTGACACTTGGAAGGTTTTCCTCTCAATGGCATTGTCTGGTGCGCTGAATCAAATCTTGAATCATTCAAAGGTGTGAAGGATGCGTGTGTCTCTGTATGGGTGTGTGTGTTTATGTGTTTCACTGGGGAAGGTGCAGGGTTTAGAGTAAATTGGTTGCAACAGGAAAACAGGACATGCAGTGATTATTTTGTTTTTCATTTATTTAGACGCCTCCCGCTTCGCTGCACATCCTGATCCAAACAGAAGGACAACAGCTGATTTTATCTGTGGAAAAGAACCAGTGAGTCTCTCTCTCTCAACACTCCTGACACTCAAACCACCGCACATGTGATCAGACACACTGTGTTTCTTCAAAACCACACACTGACCTCAATGAACACTTACAAATTCTGATCTTCTCCGAGGTCTCAACAAAACAAATCAAACAGAAAAGTAACTGGAACATCACAATGCTTTTGTGTCCTTTGTGAAGCTTAAAAGTACCAATCCACATCCGTTGTACTTCTCGGAATAGAGCAACCAGAACATGGTTTACTTCGTCATGACTGACCAACACGCACAGAGTAAAGGAACCATGATGTAAGACTGCATGAATATGTATTTAATATTTCAATACATTTATAGGAAAAAAAGTAGGCTAATGCAGTAAATCCCTAATGCAGTAAGAGGCACTCAAGCAGAGTGAAACTTGATGGTTTGAAACATTAAGCAGCTGAAAACTTGAAACAGGCGCATAGATAAATGGGTAGATTGTTCAATCTCTCTCTCTCTTTCTTCTCTTTTTATTGTAACAAGGTTGTACTGTATTCAGAACTGAACTACAGGAATTCCGCAGAACTGTTCAAGAACTGTTCAGTTGTGAAATGTCAAATGTGAGTTTTGAACTGAAGTAGCAGGCAGGCTTCAGAATTATTAATCACATTTAAATATAAATGGAACTTAAAGTGATCTGTGGCACTACACATGTGTAGTCTAATGCAAATCTATTCTGTTTATATTGTCATATAAGATAAAAATATATATTAAAAATTAGTATGATTTCACAAATTCACATTTATATTTAGCACATATAAATATGTATGATGTGTATAATAATACATTTTGTCATTCATTATCTTTTTGGCTTAGTCCCTTTATTAATCTGGGGTCGCCACAGCAGAATGAAACGCCAACTTATCCAGCATATGTTTTACACCGCGGATGCCCTTCCAGCTGCAACCCCACTGGGAAACAATTATACACACTCATTCACACACATACACTACGGGCAATTTAGCTTACCCAATTCACCTATACCACATGTTTTTGGACTTGTGGGGGAAACCGGAGCACCCGGAGGAAACCCACGCTAACACGGGGAGAACATGCAAACTCCACACAGAAATGCCAACTGACCCAGCTGGGACTCGAACCAGCGACCTTCTTGCTGTGAGGCGATTGTGCTACCCACTGTGCTACCTTCTGTGCTGCCACATTTTTCATGTACGGAATTATTTATACACCTGATAATGTGTCTTTGTGTGTGTATATACTGTATGTATAATATGTATTTATAATGTTTGAATGTTCAAAAAATACAAAAAAGTTGTTCCTGCATGTTTAAACACAATCTACATGCATAATCATAAATCTAAAATACATTGTTGACAAAAATGTTATGTACAGAATATTTTATACACCCAATGCCGAGTTCAGACTGCATGATTTTAACCCTGATTTTGACTCGCAGACAGGTTTTGAAATATCGCAGACAAATGCCTGAAATCACAGGTAAATCGGTGCTCATGCACGCGAGTGACAATCACACAGTGTGAACTATCAAAGATGTGATCTGAAAGAGTCTCTCATTGGCTGTAGTTAATCGCAGATGTTTCTTTCAGTCAAAACTCATTTCACACGGCATGATTTGAATCGCCGACAGCTCCAGATATTTAGCATGCCAAATATCTCACGGGCATCGGCGATTCAAATCATGCCGTGTGAAATGAGTTTTGAAAATAACATCGGCGATTACCTACAGCCAATGAGAGAGCAGCATTCACCACTGTGGGTACCTGCAGGTCAGCGGGAGGTTGAAGGAGAAGTTAAAAGTGCTCATTTTCAGTTTTTACAAAATTACAAATTTCCTTCAAACCCAGGTGAGCAAATATGTACATTTTCTACCCCATTAAAGGCTTCATTCTCGTTATGTAGTTAATATCAAAAGATATACTACATGTTTTTGGTTGTGAGACGTAGTTTGGACAAAGTTGTCGGCGATTCTTCCTATTTTAACGTCATACAGTGTGAAACCCCCTGTTGTCGATCCATCTTGCAGTGTAAACAAAGCAGCGACAAAACGCTAACTCAGATAGTCATGCAGTGTGAAAACATCTGTGACACGACTACTTTGAAAATCATGCAGTCTGAACTCTGCATAAGTGTCTTTGTATTAATATGTAACATACATATAAAATGGGTGGCGCTGTGACGCAGTGGATAGCGCTGTCGCCTCACAGCAAGAAGGTCACTGGTTCAAGCCTCGGCTGGGTCAGTTGGCATTTCTGTGTGGAGTTTGCACGTTCTCCCCGTGTCCAAAGGTTTCCTTTGGGTGCTCCGGTTTCCCCCAAGTCCAAAGACATGTGCTGTAGGTGAATTCGGTAAGCTAAATTGTCCGTAGTGAATGAGTGTGTTAGGGTGTTTACCAGTGATGGGTTGCAGCTGGAAGGGCATCCGCTGTGTAAAACATATGCTGGATAAGTTGGCAGTTCATTCCACTGTGGTGACCCCTGATTAATAAAGGGACTAAGCCGAAAAGAAAATGAATGAATGATACATGTATGCTAATGATTTTAGCATCTTAAAACTAATGATAAAATATCCTTATTTTTATTTAGAATATGAATTTTAATATACAGTATACATGTATAAATATACCAAGTTGTTCTTGTATATTTATACACAGTTAGAGTTATCAAGGACCTATGAAAGCCCCATTCTAGAAGGTGCAAATATGTTATTTATATACATCTAACATGTCACATCGGAGGATTTGTAATGAGTCAGGGTTATAGTTAACCAGTGGCCACAGTTGAAAATTATGATTATTTTGCAGTGACTTAACAATGTTAGCAATTTTTTTTTTTTTTTTTTGCATTTGCATGCTTTCTTAAGGCCCATGTTAGCATTTTAAGGCAGTTCAAGCATTCGGCCATAATGAATTATAATGTTTGTAACTTTTAAGAAAGATTAATTGTATTCATGTACTGTATATACGAGTTTACATTTGACTGTACAATTTTTGTACCTGATTACTGCTAGAATCCCAGAAAACTAAAATGCGCTGTATAATATTTTTGTATATACTTTGCTTTACTGTATTATCAATGCTTGTTATTGGTTTATTATAGCTTCTGCAAATGCTCTACAAAACGATCCCAATTGCTCTAAAATAAAGATTTTTTGTCCCAATAATTCTATTCAGTCATCTGGTGAAAATATACACTATATCGCAATGTGTATCGCAAAAGAATAAAATATTGCAATGTCTTTTTCCCAATATCATGCAGCCCTACATGCTAATGCTCAGTATTTATTGTTAATTAAATAATATTAATAAAATAATATTAACATGTTACACTACCGTGTAAAAAGTTTGGGGTCGGTAGGATTTTAAAAATTTCAGCTTTATTACTCCAGTCTTCAGAGTCACATGATCCTTCAAAAATCACTCTAATATTAATTATTATTATTATTATTATTATTATTATTATTAATGGTAATAGTAATACACGCAATAATGACTGGAGTAATAATTTCATTTGAAACTACATACAATAAGTAATAAATGAATATTTAATAAATATTTAACATTTTTTTTTTACATTTAATATATGCCTCCTTGATGAACAGCATAATTGTATTTAAATTAATAAATAAAATAAAATTAATATTAAAAAAAAAAACTGACCCCAAACTTTTGACCGTTAGTGTACATTTTACTGCTGCCATTTCCAGAGGATATCAATAACACATGTGGCACTCTTGATTTAGAGCAGTATATCTCATATATTATATATCTTTATGGAAGAGAAAGGAGCAATGGACAGACAGACATAAAGAAAGAGAAAACCGTTGGGCCAAAAAAGAAACTCCAGGGACGTCTGCTACTGGCTGACCTTCCCTGTACATTACACCGAGTTCATCTCTTTCCCACAGCAAAAAACACACAACAAATAACATCACTCATCCAGATATATAAAAGCCCAGCCCAGAGGACAGACCCTCGTTTCTCTGGAAGCACCATAAAGCTTTGTGCTCTCATCATGACAGTAATCATAACCATCAAGACTACAATACAAATATATATATTTTTGGATTCAGGGCAATTGCAGTGTTTAATATGAGCTTTTTGAACTTATCTTGAAAGCTTTACACATGCAAAGTGATTGACTGCATATTAATGGCAGATGAGCAAGTGGCAACACCTCGACAAATCAAACAGCTTGTGTGTATCTTTTTCAAGCCACAATAAAACCGAGGATCTAATTTATTCACTCTAGCTTTTTTTGACAATGGGTTTGATAAAAGAGCTTTGACGGTTTCCATCTTTTTTTCTGAATTTCGTCTAACCTCATCCTGAACTCATTTCAGATGAATCTGTTTGATAATCTTTCTTGTTTTACACAGATCAGCCGCGCGGCACAGACCAAGCACCAGCCTTGAACTCAGTTTAACTCATAATGAACAGGAAAGCAATGCTGACTTTGATTGCTCATCCAAAGGATTTTCAAAATAAATAGCTTAGGACTGTGTGCGCTGGCGATTGCGGCTTCAGAGCTGCCTGTCAGAGACTCAGAGATTTGAAGAGAACGCTGTAACGCTGATAGACTCTAATCAGCAGCTGGCCAGTGAAGTTGAAGCTTTGCTTCACTTAATTCTCTGAATTCTCTTAAGGGCCACGTTCCTCTCAAGACTGAGTGAAAACACTTAGCATAAAGTCCTCAACACAAAGCCAGGCACAGTGAAAGCGTGCAGTGTTTTGAGCTTCATGAAGTGATAGTTGCAATGTTAACTTGAGCTTACACTATGCCAACCCACTCAGAACTTCAAGTATTTTAAAGCTGTTACAGTATATTTTAAGTGTAGCACCACCAAGCCAAGTTTAACACTGAAACTACTAGAATTCTACAACTACTGTACTATAATGGCCATAGACATCATTCTGACCGTTCATATAAAACTGTACCGAATTTTATTTTGTCATGCCATATTTACATTATAATCTTCTACTGAGATTTTAGAATTAAGCTTTAAATGTCTGTCATCATATTTTTTGAAGTCATTACCCTAAAAATACTATTCTTTTTTGTAATATAGCCTATAATTGTATACAAATGTCACATGCGGGGATCAAGGTGAGGGACAATAGGGGTAAGGATCCAATTGCAGTTTAATAAGATTATTCTTGCAGGCAAGCAAGATCAAACACAGATGAGGCTAGTATAAAAAGGACAATCCAGGTAGGGATGGCTGATGTGAAACTGACGTTTCGACATAGTGTCGAGATCCCAAAGTGCAAGAGTTTTGAAACCCGAAGCATTAGGGATGGGCGGATCAATCCTGAAATATCGATATTTTCGATACTGGGAATGTATCAAAAGGATTTATTCTTAAGTAAAAGTATCAATCTTTTCTGGGTTTTTTTCTTACTTAGTGATCAGAGATTTTAGAATATCTCAATAATTATAGCGCAGCATATTATATAAATATTTACTTAAATAGGAACACGAAAGGGAACTATAATATTCTTCCGCTGTATCTCCGCTAATAGGTCAGCGTTAGCTCACAGCACAGTAGTACAGACACCACACTGAGGAGAATGTAGTTTCCCGAAACCAAGACTCATTAATTTGGTGGAGAAATCATGAGCAAACATTCCCTGCTCTTAGCAAACTAGCAAAAAATATCTTGGGATTACTGCATCATCTGTCTCTTCTGAGATAATTTTTTCCAAAACAGTGGAGTTGATCAGTCAAAGAAGAAATCGGCTAAAGGGGAAAAATGTCACCATTCTGTTGTTCCTTCACAAAAACCTGGAAACTGATTAAAATCAGTAAGACAAATGAATATTGCAACTTGACCTTTAAATAAGGTGAAGAAATCCTAGCCCCAAATACATCCCTTGTTTGTTTTTTGTTTGTGTTTTTTTTGCCCATTCCAGTATTGACTGTTGTCAAGGATTTTTTTTGTTTTTGTTAGGCAACTATTTGTTTTATTATATTTTACTGTTCAAAAACAAAAGATTTTGATTAGTAAAAGAAAAACAGGCTTAAAAGGAGAGTGCCAACAGTCATTTGTTTCATTAAATAAAACATGAAAGGGAAGAATTTTTTAAAAATTAAACAAGGTTTGTGTAGTGTATTTTTTTTGTTATATATGGTGCTATTTAGCCAATTATAGTTCTGTAAATTATACAATATATTATAAATTTAATACATGTAAAAAGGAATCATCTGTCATGTGTTTTATTTATTCATAATGATAATAATAATAATAACAATAATAAAGGTGATAGACATAAAAAAAAAAATTTACTTTAAAATATTTCATTTAAGTATTGGTATCGATATCAATGATACTTGTCTTGAAATTCTTGCCATCGGAAACAAAAATATTTGTATCGCCCATCCCTACGAAGCATTATCTGAAACACCCAGGTCACGTGACTAAGATGATTCAAAGACCTGGCGAATCTGTGTTTGACTGACAGGTCGGAAAAAATCTCTATCTCATATAGCCTAGTGGACTGTGGGTGTGCAAAACTGTGCTGCAGATGGCCCAAGTTCAAATCCCGACTTGTACAAATCTTCTGAAATTATGACTTGATGTTTTTTATTAAATGTTACTTTTTTATGACCAAAACAAGACATATTTGTACACAAAGTGTTCATTCAAATGTCAGACCAATGTTAAAACAAAACACGTTACAAGAACAGAGTATTTAAAAACTATCATCTATAGCTGAATCCCTGGATTTGAACCCATTATCTCTGCATGCTAGTCTGAAACGCTCACTGCTTCACTAAATCACTTGAAGCCTCAACTCTACAACGTGGGGTTTAATATCTCAATTTGTGTAATTGTTTCTTTGCTGAAGCTTCCAGCTTCCATAGTTTTTTTTTACATAAAATGATCACTAGGTGTCACTGTAGAGACGGGATTCAAAACGTTTCGAAGCTTCGACACATTTGCTTTGACTGTTTCAGTGTTTTATGAAGCCTCACTTTGCCCACTACTAAATCCAGGAATGTAGTCAAAAACGGGCAATAGTCAAAATAGGTGACTAAACAGGATCAATGATGTAACAAGGCTGTGGTCAAAAATACAAACAGGAAAAAACAAAGAAATGTCAGGACAAGCGTACTAACATTAACTCAACACATCACATTAACATTAACGACTCCGTACTGAACTAGTGTTTGTTAGGTGAATAAGTAGTCCATTTCATTAGTCCATGAAGCACTATAGCTGTGTGCATGTAATCATCAGACTTCCGGAAACAGGTGTGTGTGTGTGGTGCATGACAGGATTTATAGTTTCGTTAACACATCTGTAGTTCACCAGCAATCTGACAGGAATGGATCGCTGGAGATCATGACCACAAAATACTAGACCACCCGCGGAGGTGATCCTCACTTTTTCAGACAAGCAGGAGAGCAAAGTTATTTTACTGCAGTGTGAAAATATTGTTTTTGAAAGTTTGAAACACACGCTTTAAATAAAGTTATGTTTTTGCTTTGAGAAAGATATTTTTTCTTATCAGAAATTTGCTAGGCAACATTGGCATGTATATTTAAAGGGAAAGTAGCGGAAACTGACGTGTATGAGGTCAATTTGAATGTTATGGCCATTCAAGGTAGAACTCTTTTGTGTTTTGTAATTTTGATAAAATAACAATGTTAGAATAAAATATAGACATATTTAGAAAAACTCAGGTTACTAGTTATATGGGTTTTATTTTAACAAAGTTATTAAATTACAAAAGTCAAAATGACTGTCTCAGTAATTCTACTGTTAAAGTGCAAAACTTGGTATTGGCAAGATGTTTTTAATAATGTTTTTGACATAACCCATTAGCCATGTAATAGGGCTGCACAATATATTGTTTCAGCATCAATATAGAAATGTGATCATTCGCAATAGTCACATCACAAGATATGCAATGTTGAGTTTGAATTATAATTAATGTTTTTGATGCCTGTGATTGTAAAATTATTTTAAAAACATTTAGGTATAAGAAATTTGTATTGTTAAAATTAAAATTGTTATTTTAATCATTCTGTTACTGTACTTGAATACTGTTAGACTTTGGAAACGATAAAACACTTTTGTATCTTTTTTTAAATTGTATTAATACGTCGATTGTTATGCATAAAAATGCAAAATTTGAAAATGTGTCGGAAGACCCCAAAAAGTTTATAGATTGTTTATTAGATTTTATGGAGATGCAATTAGTAAACATTAATTCATCAATCTCGGACTAATCACTTGCATGAAAATACTCACAAAACATGCAAATGCAGAAACGCACTGCAAATAGCACAGACAACAACGAAAATGTGTCGGGTGACCCCAAAAAGTTTATAGATTGTTTATTAGATTTTATGGAGATGCACTCCCACTGCAGAATGATCCCAATCTATCTAACATAAATTCTTTCCAAATAGAGATATTAAGTCATATGGGGAAATTGTATGCGTATCGCAATGTATATCGCAATATTAAAAATATCGCAATGTTAGATTTTTTCAATATCTCACAGCCCTACCATGTAAGTATATTGAACTTATTTTCCATAAACTAGTTTAAGCTTAATTGACGTTGGTGCATTGCACTGCTATTTGTTGTCATTAAGGGATGTACATGGTCAGCAGCAATACTCAGAGAGTCAGTGGCATTTAAAGGGTGCATGATTATTAAAAAGAGGCCAAAAGTATGCTACGAAACCTGCCACTAGCCTCCACGATTGATACAAGATGGACCCAGGCTTTCATATTATTTTCACCAAATACGGACCCTACTATCAAAATACAACAGCAGAAACTGAGACTTGTTAGAGCAGGCATCCCTTATCTAAACCTATGTTGTCCAATTTTGGATGGATGGATGGATGGTTAGATAGATGGATGGATGGTTAGATAGTTAGATGGATGGTTAGATGGATGGATAGATGACTGATAAAGACTATACAGTATAATTCAACTAACAGCAGTATTCTTGGTGGTGTGTGTGTGTGTTTGTGTGGTTTGAGTAATTTCCCATTTCCTCTGTTTCACCAGTCCCTATGCCCTATTCCCAGCTGTGTACAAAATCGAAAGATATTCAATGCTGCACTGTGACTGAGAAAACTATTACTGTATATGATGAAAGGATGAATTCATTTTTGGAGCCGCTTCATCGAAATGCACCGTCCGAGACAAACTAATTCACTAAAATTAATTGGACTTCCCAGTGTTAGAGAGAGAGAGAGAGAGAGAGAGAGAGAGAGAGAGAGAGAGAGAGAGAGGGAGATTCTGAGAGTACATTTGATTATTGCCGCTGCTCACTCGGTTGTTAGGCTGTGTGAGCAATATGTGACATAAAAAACAACAATGTAGCGCTTGTAAAAATAGCTTTTTAATGGAAAAACTGCACTGTTTTGTTAAGCTAACGTCAAGCTGGTGAAAAATGTAGCATGTGGCATCCCTGCTTTTAGTTATCTGTCAGTCACTTTTTCATTCGTAGGTTTTCCAGAAGTGTTCTGCCTCTTTTTAGGCTGTAAATCTTGATAATGATGTTAAAGTCAACATCCCAGACACCGAATTGATCAAAGTCTGCAGGACGTTGAATGAAGGAAGATTGTTGGAAGATTTAGAGCCTATTCTGGTCGACACAAACAGCTGTTTCTGAGGAAGAGACGGAGCGTGTGCCATTGAAAGACTTCCTTTTATTCAGCCAGCCAAACAGGAAGGAGTTTGGCCAAGCTCACAAAACATGTCATTATTGTGACGACTGCAAACATTTCCATAGAAACCTGGACTCTGTGTCCGCGAATGGACGGGGGAACGAGTGTGCTTGTTTGTGTGAGAATGGCATCATTGACACTGTGCTCTGATGTCAGGCATCAGGCTGAAGCTAAGCTAATGAACTGAGTCCAGAGAAAGAGAAACACTATTGCCAGAGGACTGTTTGAGTGGCCCTGTGATTCTGCTGGAGAGCAAGGTGAAGATAATGAGGAGGGAGTCCTTCAACAACTGATACAATCACACACAAATATACACACAGCTGAGGCCTGGGAGAGTTTGGCTTGTGTTGTTGACATACGAGGCCACAGATGAATTACAAATGTTTTTTTTTTCTCTGAGGCAGGTGTTTTTAGAGTCTTTGACAGTGGCATTTTCATCTGAAAAGGAAAAAAGAACTAAACAAAAACTTGCAAGATGCAGCCTCCCACTTCACTTTGCATTTCACATTAGAGGTGAAAACATATTTTAATATGTTATTTTGAGTTATTTTTTAGGACTTTAAAAACACACTTTACTTTGTATTCATTTATTATTTATTTTTATTTTAATATTTATTTATTTTACTTTAGTTTAAGAACAGTTCTCACTATCTACCTGCTTATTAAAGTTTTTCTTGATTGCTAAAACACATTTCTAGAAACTATAACATATTCTCAAAAGAGTAAACACAAATCCATAACGTCTCACCCAATTTTCCAAACATTCTGTTCTCAGGTCAAAATTAAGCTTTCCCCTCAAAATCATTCACTCTTGCTGAAAAACCAAACTTTGCCTTCAGACATCACACACAAGCCCTCAAAAACACACATTACAACACAGTTTTGCACACTTGTGCAATAAATGAAAAACAATATTTTTAAAACTGGCAAGTTATGTTGCTTGTGATTCCCCTCAAAACAACTTTTCATATGATGAACACAAAAGTGAATGTATGTACTCTAGCACATTACAGTATTTCATGTACTATACAATACCACACACACAAATTATTACTCCTTAGCATCCTGTCTTTGGTCTGAGTCAGGCCAGAGAATCTTATCCACATTACAGGCTATACTGGTCCTTCACTTTCATCTGTGATCCAACCCCCGGTCTTCGTTTTAATCTGCGATCCACCTAACGACCTTCTTCTTTGCATGTGATCCAACCCCCGGTCTTCAATTTTGTCTGTGATCCGCCTCACAGTCTTCGTCTTTGCCCCTGATCTAACCCCTGGTCTTCACTTTTGTCTGCGATGCACCTCACGGTCTTCGTCTTTGCCCGTGATCTAACCCCCGGTCTTTACTTTCGTCCATGATCTGCCTCACGTTCTTCATCTTTGCCCATGATTCAACCCTCAGTCCTTAATTTCATTTACGATCCACCTCACGATCTTCGTCTTTACCCGTGATCCAAATCCTGGTCTTCACTTTCATCCTCGATCCACCTCACGGTCTTCATCTTTACCTGTGATCCAACCCTTGGTCTTCACTTTCGTCCGCGATCTGCCTCATGGTCTTCATCTTTGCCTGTGATCCAACCCCCGGTCCTTACTTTCGTTCACGATGCACTTCATGGTCTTTGTCTTTACTCGTGATCTAACCCCCGGTCTTCACTTTCATCCACGATCCACCTTACGGTCTTCGTCTTTGCCTGTGATCTAACCTCTGGTCTTCAATTTTGTCCACGATCTGCCTCACGGTCTTCATTTTTGCCCGTGATCCAACCCCCGGTATTTACTTTCGTCTGTGATCCACCTCACGGTCTTAATCTTTGCTCCTGATCCAACCCCTGGTCTTCACTTTCGTCCACGATCCACCTCATGTTCTTCATCTTAGCCCATTATCCAACCCCTGGTCTTCACAATCCACATTACGTCTTCATCTTTGCTCGTGAGTCAACCCCCAGTCTTCACTTTTGTTCACGATCCACCTCACAATCTTAATCTTTGCTCCCGATCCAACCCCTGGTCTTCACTTTCGTCTGCAATCCACCTTACAATCTTCATCTTTGCCTGTGATCCAACTCCCGGTCTTCACTTTTGTCCACAATCCACCTCGCGGTCTTCACTTTCGTCCACAATCCACCTCATGGTCTTCATCTTTGCCCGTGATCCAACCCCTGCTCTTCACTTTCGTCACCGATTCGCACCTAACTTTCTCCCCTCTCACTCTATCTTTAATTTCGTCCGCAACGACCCCCCAGTACATGATCCCCCGTGATTCATATATCTATTCATTTAATTTAAACTCCTACTGTAGTGTTTCCACTTGGTTAATTGTGTGCTACGTGAGCTCAAGCTGTGCTGGCTTGAGTTAACATGATTGAATGCTAGGGCTTTCTAAATGCACATGGTGTAAGCACTGAAAAATGTTGCGATTTGTGTGTAGAGTTTTGCAGTAACAGTTCACCAAATATAACTAATGTGTCAAAGCAGGGAATAGTGTTTACAGTTTAGATAAATGGGTGTGCTTTTTGAAAAATGCCGTTATAGTTTTGAAATTTTTGTTCAAAAGACTGGTTGAAGTGTTTTAGCAATCAAGAAAAACTGTAATAAGATATCGGCTGGTTATTTGTACTTAAGTACATATTCTGGAATTATTCTACATCCCCAATGTTACCCAAAACCTAAACCCAACTGTTACCCCTAATAACTGTTATTAAGCAGTTTATCGAGCTAAAGTTAATGGCTTATTTATAGCAAATATTGCAACTTTAATATTGAAATTCATTATTAATATTAATACATTTCAATTGCATGCTGATATTATAAGAGGGGCATGGGGTATTTTGCATAGTCCTTGTATAAGTCAGATCAGGTACTGATTGTAGTTTAAAAAAACTTAAGTAAGAATGATGAAATTTTCTTTTTTTCTGAACTCTAAAGGTGAAGTTTTTAGATAGTGTAGACCAGTAACTGTCATATAGATTGAGTTCCTGCTTTGAAGAATTCCACACAGTATGTATTGATTTAGAAGTAGGCTGTTTTAACCTTGATTTGTTTGTTGCTCTATAAGACAGATGAACAACGCACAAGGATAGAAAGACTGAGAGAGGGAGAGATGTAGCAAACAATGAAAGGAGGAAAGTGGGAGATGAGGTATACTGTGCCACGTTCAATTATGGATTCACTTGTGGACTCGCTTGTGAACTTTCCATCTGTTACAAATTACTCCTCTCTGAAGCTTCAATTATTTCTTCTGTCTTCAAGCTAAAATTAATGACATGGTGTGTAGTGTAATCAGGGGTTGTAGACTGCATGGATGTGGCAGAGAGAGAGAGAGAGAGAGAGAGACAGAGAAAGAACATAATAACAGCGTGTCTTTGACAAAGCTTTTAATGACAATGTATGACAGGACGACATGGCATTTTGGTGCAAACAATTCACATTTTTATCATACCAAAATTAAGTTGTCAAACAAACAATAGAAATAAGCTTTTAATGGTATTTTAGCATCCAACTTCACTCACACCCTTCATATTAAGAACATGAAGGATGATCTCCATTTGTAGTTTACAGCTGAGGTTTACTTTTAATTTTCTAAGCCACCAAACTTAGTGTTTGTTTGGATGACTTTACTATATAGCATTAAGATAAATCACATTCAGCACTTCAGCAGTCACATACAGTAGCAAACTTGATTGTAATAACCAAACAATGATTAAAGACCTGTGCAACAAAATTAGCAACCACCTAACATCATATATCTGTACTACCCTACAAATGCCTAAACTACAGAGAACACCCAGTAATTATTCATTAATAGCCTAAAAGTCACAAACTGTAAAACACTTTACTGTAGTTGCCACATTCAATAATAGTTGCTTAAAAATCCCAATGCACTAACAATGCTCTACAACTATGCTAAAAACCCAGGTGTAGGGGGTAGGTGTTTCGTAGGTTGCTAGGCAACCATCTGTATTCTCAGAGGATGACAAGCTGACAAAACATTGCTGTCACACTGATATAAGTTTTATTTATGAAGAAAATTAAAAAGGCCTGCAGTGTGTTCTGTGTTTGTCTGAGATAATTAGTCTACTGAAATGTGTGTATTCCATACAAAGTATTATGAAGCTGATCGGTCAGTTCTTGTCACGTGACTCGCTATGTGCTGGCGGCATTCATTTAACTGTGTGTGTCTGGAAGACGCGAACGCATTACGACACTTACGCGGTCAAGCCATCCACCGAAATATCAAACTTGCGCGAACTCTAGAAAAGACGTGATATGCGAATGGCCCCTAAAAGGCAGCCGTCATTTGCGATCTCGAGCAGTTGATCTTATTACACAAACTGGATTCACATAATTTGTTGACAAATGGGTTGCGGATCCATTCCTTGGCAGTTTGCGGGTCATTCTCTGGGCATTCTCCCCTTAGCAAAGAAACTTTCCAAAGATGCCTGTTTCTTACTCATTTCGCTGCTTCTGAGTTAATTTTGGCCACTCAAGTGATCGAGATGTAAGTGAGAGAATGTTTTGTTTTTTTTGTTTTTTTTTAAATAAAAGATTTTTTAAAATAAAAGATCATTCGAACTCAAATAATAAATAAAACGGATAATTAATGATATCTTGTGCGGCCTGGTACCAATTGATGCACTTACCGATACTGGTCCACACTATTGTTGTCTATTGGAGGGTATTTGTCAGTATAGCCGTCATTTTAGTACAGGGTAGCGCTCCTTTAAAATGAAGCAGGACCAAGGTGCAGTGGAGGGCTGTGGCAGAGATATATACACATATACACATATATCTATGATCAGGAGTTTTCCCGGTTGTCAGTATGCAAATATTTTTTTTAAATTACGAAAATTATAATTTTACATCACTTTTCTACATCGATGGATGAGTGATCGAACGTGCATTGCCGACAAAGAGTGTGTGTTTGTGTGCATGGAAATGTATTATCCACCCTCCCTGGTAAATTTCCGTGTCCTAAAATAAACCTCCTCTCCTGCCTTCACTTCTCATTCTAATGGAGGGAGCGATTCGTTTGTGAATCATCCCCGTTATGAACGACTCATTCTCTTAGCCGACAATAATACAAGTTTCCGCAGTATCTTGTTGTCATATTTCATTTAAATTGTTTGCTCATTTTATTCTGGTGGTTGGGGACCACTGACATAGAAGATCTTACAAACTATTTACATTAGAATCAACCAAGTGGAGAACCCCAGCAACTGGATAGTGACAGTTAAGCGTTAAAAGTCATTAAAATAATAATCTTAAAAAGTCACTTAAAGTAATAGTCACAAAAAAAAAAAAAAAAAATATATATATATATATATATATATATATATATATATATATATATATATATATATATTAAGGGTGTAACGATACGCGTATTCATATTGAACCGTTCGGTACGAGACTTTTGGTTCGGTACGCATTACAAACCGAACGATTCAGACAAATTTTAAAAAAGATAAAAGAGAATAAGTGTACAGAATACAATGTTTTCAGTGCAACAACGCTCAAAAAGACATCCCAAATGATGTGACCCTGGACGTGACAGGCAACATGCTGCCTTCCCCGCCCACCTCCAAACACTACTCCAGTCAGGCACACGCTGCACTAGCTCACAAAATGGCTAACATTAATGTATTCCTCCTATAACCAACAGTGGGTCTGGCGTTTGGGGGCGCTTTGGTTTCCCTGTAAGTTATGAGGGTGATGGCAAGAGAGTGGTGGACAAAAAAAAACACTATGTTGTTGGATAATCGCATAAAAGACATGCGAATAAAGCTGCGTTTCCATCCAACGAGTCAAAGCGAACAAAACCGTCACTTCCTGATTATCTGGCGCCAAATATCAACAGTAAAAACTGAATTTGCAGCAGTAGGAGAAGCTGCGTCAATCTTTTCTTCATCTAATAAATGACTTGCGCCTCGGAAGGCAATCCTGACACGCAGTGAACGTGCGGTGGCGTTTGAAGGTGTCAGACGCAGAGCACAGACGCTCTTGATTCTGGATGTCATTAATAATATAACACTAATACTTAAACGGTAAGGCATTTTAGAATGACAAAAACAACATTTCAGATGGTTTATAATGTGCAGCTTGCTGATTTTTCCATTTACACACATTTTTATCATCACATGATCTCTTATAACAAAATCACATGACCTTTTTTTAATGCGCACACCGGAATTTGTGCGGTTAAAGTGTTTCCATCGTAGTTTATGAGCATCTTTTCTTATCGAATAAAAAGTTTATCCCACTCACTTATGCGCATATGTTTTTTATGGGCATTTTCAAAATGTATGTGCATCATGTCATTTCTATCAACCGTTTTTTTATGCGCATCTCCAAAATGCACATAAAAATAGGTGGATGGAAACCTAGCTACTGACATCACAGAATCACTAACTGGAATTAGACGAAAACTAGACACGCGCACTACATGCAACTATCCCTGCAGCATTCAGACAGGCAGTTTCTACAGATTCAAACAGGGCAAAACAAATTACCGAGGCGATTGGTACATTTATAGCTGTGGATATGAGACCTTAATCGGTAGTGGAAATTTCGGGTTTTAAGAAAATGTTGAGCCCCGTTACATTATTCCTTCATAAGCCCATTTCAGTCAGATAATAATTCCTGCTTTCAGATCCACTGAAATGGCAGGTGACAGTGAAATCAAGCAGATCTGTGCTGTCTGATGAAAAGGTGGGCATTTTCTGAAAATGAAAAAATTACTTAAAAATTGA